>JAFBJS010001213.1:302694-324130 GCA_016785265.1 Paraplagusia blochii
GAGAACGAGTTACTGTTTTTTTTTAACGGCTAATTCCTGACGATGCAAAGTTCATTTGGTTGGTTATCTATGAAATCAGAAATAAGCAACGGCTGAAGTTGGTGCTAAACCAGGTGAACATCACTTTCTGATCTCTCTGTACGTCAATATTGAAGACCAGACACCTGTCTCTTATACACATCTAGATGTGATATATGTATACGTATTATATATATACATATATATTTATATACAAAATGATGTCTTGATTCTAATATGGATCATGCTTCAGCACTTGGTAGTGCAATAGTATAGCAAGGAATCATCAGTCAATCATTGTTCTCAAGCTGAGATTGAATTATTCTATGGACTGTTGAAGAAGTCTGTATCAGTTGGCGTGACTTTGACATTTAGGATGCAGTAAATCCGTCAAACTAATGAATATGTTGCTATAATTCATATATTTCTCTATTTTTGTCTGTTATGGTTCAAGAGAATTGCAGCATTCAGTGGCTTCTATTCCAGTTCTCAAAGGTAAACCCCCCAGCTCTTAGTAACAATGTTATAAAACACATCCACAATTAAGAAACTCTAAACAATTGTTGAACAAACTCGTTGATGTGACAGCCAAAAACTACAGTCCGATGTCTGCACTCTCCTCCATGTTAAATCTGCAGTATTTATTCCTGGTCGAATGAATGTGTGTCGGTGTGAAAACGTGTGACCAGTATTTTCCACAGTCAATCATCCCACACCAAGATTGCATTGGCCATTAACTACTGATATGCGCTGTGGCAGATAATGAATGTAACCATCTGTGGACACGGTAATGATAAAGTGTGACCACAACGGCAAATAATGTGAAACTATCAATAAAACATGATGTTGGAGCTGCAGTAGCATCTGCACTAAAGTCTCTCAGTCTCCACATCTGAACTGTTACCCTGCAGCAATTTGATAGCATCAACCACAGTATGGAGGGTGGAGGTGGGAGGGTCTCTTAGTTATTTCAGAGTATTGCTGTTATAGAGAAAATGCCAGCATGAACATTATCCTCCTCCACCAAATTTAATTCAGGCTAACCCTTCGCAATGGTGGGGAAGGTTGAAGGTTTGGTTTAAAGCCCAGTTCTGAGTGGAACAAAGAGTGAAGCAACAAAACCTTTTGTCAAACAGGGTAAAAAAGCAAACATTTTGCCTCTGAAAACGGTGGGATATTCTAGAAGGTGGAAGTGACTTTCACTTTTTTTTATAACATAGAGGAGAACGTCCTCCAGTCCAGAGTCATGATGTGAGATATCAGTATCTCCAGGGTAATGGAGGAGGTAAGGGAAAGGTTTACAGGATAGTTAAGAGACCAGTCATGATGTATTGTTCAGAGACACTAGGAATAGGTAGAAGACAGGTGGGGGAGCTGTAGGTGGAAGTGTTAAAGATGCTGGGTGGACAGGATCAGGAATAAGTTGATTAGAGGGACAACACAGACAGGAATGGAGGCCAGACAGCTAGAGAAGCCAGATTGAGATGGTTTGGACATTGGTAGAAGAATGATCCTAGAGATGGAGCTACCAGGTAGGAGACAAAGAGGAGATTGATGGATGCAGTGAGGGAGGACATGGAGGAAGTTGGAGTTAGAGTAGAAGATACAGAGGAGAGGGGGAGATGGAAAATGTAGATTTGCTTTGGGAACTCTTGAAGAATGGACACGTTGAAAGGAAAACGAGTTACTGTTTTTTTTTAACGGCTAATTCCTGACGATGCAAAGTTCATTTCGTTGGTTATCTATGAAATCAGAAATAAGCAACGGCTGAAGTTGGTGCTAAACCAGGTGAACATCACTTTCTGATCTCTCTGTACGTCAATATTGAAGACCAGACACAGCACATAAACCCTGGTTCTTCACGTTATCCACTTCCTTCACTCCCCACAGTCTTCAGCTCTAATGCACATCTGAAGATACAGCACACGCCACTATTAGAAGCCAAGTTGGGTAATTTTACTGCCATGTATGTGGCGCTGTCCTCCATCATAACCACTACTCCCTCATTAGTCTGCTGCTTTTATGGTTATCCTTATCAATCTCATTGATTTGTGGTTAAATTGCCAGCTCTACATGCCTTAAGGTGAACCATTAGAGCTGTACCACACACCCCTCTATGTGATATTCCACATGCTACATTATACATGCATTATCTTGTAAGACTCAATGCATGTTTTCCGCTCAGCTTCCTCCTGAAACAACTGGGGGGCTTTGAAGATCAGCTATATGCTAAGACGCCCGAGGCAATCTTTACAAGGTTACAGAGCATTAAGAGTTGGAATGCTCACCCAGGGAGGCAAGGGGGTTAGCACCCCACACACATGCACACACACAGACACGGATACCCCCCATGCCCAGACTCCCCTAGTGGCCAAGTAGATGACAGTCCCGAGGCTGATCCCTGACAGGCTTTCAGGACGAGCTGCCGCAGCCAGGACGGGTTAAACGATAGTGTTGTAAATCATTTATCTGTTTGAGAAAGAGCATTAGATGGGATGAACCTCATCACCTGCCATCACGGAATTAGCCTAACACCTGCTGTAATATGGCTGAGCACAGACGGAGGCGTTCACAATCCCTCTTCACCGTCCTATTGATTTTCGCACCGTGAGACCATGCGCTCCCAAAGGGCAGTAAATTACAGGGCAATTCACGGGGTATTACACCTGCAATGGAAACTTAGGATGGGATGCAGGTGTTGTTAGCCACTCCCACTTGAGGTTTAACATTGGCAATTATAAAATTGAACATGGAACCCAAAAATAATAATAAAGAAAACATAGCCTGTTCAGCCTGTTCACGCTTGTATAATTTAATAAATGTATTTTATGTCATAGTATGTACAATATTTTTAATTTTAAGGGGAACTGTATCACTGAGGTGTTTCCCAAAAATGGGAAAATTCATTCTTATAGCTTCTCTTATTTGTTGGCTTCCTTTGGGGGGGTCACCCCTCTGGAAAGTATGTGTGTCGGGATACATGGGAAAAGTCAGTTTCTGCGTAGTTTGTTTGTTAAAAAAAAAAAAGGGGGGGGGTTACTTGTACTGTATATAAATATATACAGTACAAAAGTTTTTTTGTGGTGAGTGATGTGACTACTGAAAATTACAGTACATATCAGATATATATCTAATCTCATAAGAGGGATGGTTGAGAAGATTTATTTGTCACATGACATTGCAGGCAATGGCAGTGAAATGAAGGTACAGTAGCTCACAATTGTGAAAGATGTCCAGGTGAAAAATAAGGCAGAAAAGTAAAATGAAACATTAACAAAATGTAAACAAAATAAGGGAAATATATAACAATATACATGGGTTAAAATAAAATAGTAAGATAAACGCAAGAGCAAGAACAACATCGAGAAAACTGTACATATGCAGTATAAAAATGGTCTTGTTAGAAGTGGGATTCGAACCCACACTTCCATTTGTAAACCAGAACTTGAGATAAAAAGAGAGATATGTGCCCATAAGCTACTGCATTATGTGTATTTCTATGGTTGTAGGTCAATAAATTGTTGGTAGAATCAGATTGTTGTAAAGAATCTGCAAAGAACACCATCCTCTTTACCTCATCCTCAAAACAAAACAAAAAAAACATGGCCTTCTATTGTAGAACATCACATTGGTAAAATAAGTGCGTGTCGGCTCAGCTACTGTTTGATATGTGGCTTCTGTTCTCTGCAGATGACTTTGTTGTGGATGCTTTGTTTATTGGTTTTCAGGACATGTTTAAAAGCATTAGAACATTCATAGCTCAGAAACATAATTTATAGCAAAAGTTACTGCCAAGCCAGAGCCTGGAGGACAGAGGTTAATATAGTGGAAGTTAATACTCGAGGGGGAAGATTCGGCACGAAGCAAACACTCTCCCATAAATGCCTCGAACGAGAATGGAAATGCAGCATGACAAAAACAGAGGGTTTTATACGTCTTTGACAACACAGATAATTCTGAAGGAACAAAGTAAACTACTATCCGTCTTCGTGTTGAAAAGACAAGCGAGAGATGGGCACGATACAATGCCATGGGTGCATCACTGCGGTGGAGCTGCAAGGCATTAGGGAAGGAATTGTAGACTAATAAAACTTCCTTAACTCTGCAACACCTGGATATATATGGTTTCTTTTCATTTCTTTTCCAGCTTTGCTCACTCCTAGTAAAACTAGCTCTCAACACCAGTACTCGCTGACCTCAGGATAGCCCTGGAAACATGAAAGACGCTTTATCTGTTCCAGGTGTGGGCTGGCTGATGCTTGAATTGTGCGTGTGTGTGTGTGTGTAAAGCAGAGAGAAAGAATGATACAGATGTTTGTGTGGAAGACCAGATTCAAATCCTCCAGCAAGTTACTAAACTAAAACAGGAGTGCAATGCAAACTTACTGTACATCAAGTTCATAGCATGTGAAAGCAATAACTCAGCTCAGACTATCATGTTTCCACATACTGATGTATTTTAGATCTATTTTACATGGGTCTACATCCATGCACAATTGAGATGTTTTTTTTTCACCCTTTTCTTCACCTTCATCTTCACGTTTTTTTTATTAATTCTGTAAAGTGTGACACTAACTTGTAAACACGCAACACAACAACTCGGCCCAGATAAACGGACAAGTGCGCCTCCGCGATGCGTCGTCCTGATTGATACCAGTTCCTCCCTCACTCTCACCATCTAGTTTCAGGAATTAAACTTGCCCCTTGACATTCAGGCTTGTCCGTGTGATGCGGGAGCAGAAAGAGCCAAGGGCACAGCTGTGAGGGAGGGTCCTCAGCAGGACGACTCCCCTCTGACAAAGACAGAAACTCAATTGGAGCGTATTAGTGTCCGAGCAGTTGAATATCACTCATTCCAGCTAACTGGAAACATCTTGGTTTTGCACTCAAGGCAACTTCCATTAACCTCTAAAACAGTGGGAGGGCCGGGCTTGGACGGGTCACGGAGGACCACTCTCTGCTCTAACTTTACCAGAAACTGCTCTATTTTTAACCCCCCCATACATATTGCTGCGGTCATTATTTTCAATGTTTCTGTCCCGTTCTGTCAAATGCCTCTCAGTTTTGATGTATGAACGGTGGTCCATCACTTACATTGTTCCTCGGGACGACCAATGAGTGTGTGGTTCCCCCTGCAGTGGGACAGACAAAGACAGATAGATGGGCCTGGCTCAGGCCATAGGTACCAGGGGACAATTCTCAGGACAGCTAACAAATAGGGCTGAGAGAGAAAGGAAGGAGCTGAATAAAAGCTGATACTCCACCGAGCTGCTCAACCCATAACTGTCACGTCTGCAGATTGAATAGCCATCCTAAATGAAGATAAACTATGGATCTATAGAGTAATATCAGCTGTTTGGTGAGTCTACAACAACGACATGTCAGAGGTTTTGTTTTTTTTTTTAACTTCTAGAATATGAAAACTATAGACTTCAGAAGTGACACTGACAAAAAAAGTTATGATAACCTGGATCCATCTCTACCTAAGATATTTTGTCACAGATTTTCAAGGAAAAAGGAGGAAATTGCAGGAGAATTGTGTCCCATCCCAGCTGCACCGACTCTCGACACCCAGTATTACCCCCTCTGCCATTCCCAATGTCTTTTTTCCCCTACAATCTGTGTCAGAAGACGCAGCAAGAGGTTGGAGAGAAACACTTATCTTGCACAGTGGCAGAACCCTGTTTCTACACCCTTTATCTCACCAGGAGATGGAATTCAATATACAAAAACCCCATCATGCAGCAGCATCACGCCTGTACTTGGGATAAGGGCAGGGTTGCCAGGTAATTGGCTGGTGGTGAACTTACACAAGGTTTGAGGCAACCCGTGGTGGAGTGGAGATTACAGGAAGGGGTGGAAGGATGGGGAGCTGGGAGCTTGGTGGGGAGAAAGGAAAGAAGGGGAGAGAGAGGAGAGGGGATTTCCTAAATATATTTCTCTCAATTCACATTCTTCTGATTCCAATCGTAAATTCAACCTCTGCTAATAAACATAATAATGTTTCCTATAGTAGCTTCTGAATTCAGCAGCTTGTGAAAAAGTTATATAAACAAATTTGAAGTTGTGCACTTGACAGATGTTTTTGTAGAAGAAGAACCTTAAGTTATGAATTCTATCATTAAACTTAATGGAACTTGAAGGTCCTGAAGTGAAAAACAAAAGAAAGATCCTCTTAGCATTTACAGTAATTCTAACATATATCTCCACTGCCACCCAAACCACTATGCCCCAGTCTTCCTGTGGGTGGTAAGACCACTGTGGCTCGGGACGGTCCTATGCTCAGAGCACCTCAGTGGCAACCTGGCAGCTGGTGGACTTGAAGCTTTGAGGATCCACGTTAGACTTTTTTTTTTTTGCTTTTTTTAGTTTCTGATAGAAATGGGACACAGGAATCACCTGATACAAGATCATAAACCTAATCCTAGAAAGGGGCTGTGACTGTTTACTCCCTTGACTATCAACATAACAAAAAACACCCAAAGAATTCTCTTGCAATAACTAATCAGAGCAAAGGGATGACAAACTTAAAATAACACCATGTCTGAAAATGTGATATTTAAAGATTATAGAGAGGGATCAGTTCAGCATTACAGTGACGTTGTTGATTGATTTTTTTAGTTTAACTCCTGTTGATGAAAATGTTTGAAATCCCTTTTTAGTTGGAAAGGGAAAAATAAATTACTGCGGAGACTTGGGAAAAATCCAAGATTGATAATAAGGAGGGCGGGACAAGGGACTGGACAGACAGATGAGTCAGTGGACAGTGTACGTATATGGGGACCGTCTGATGATGTCTCAGAAAGTAATGGAAGACCTGGGCCACCGTCTTCATAATAGATTGATGGTTAAGGTCATGGAACACAGAGTTGGGCCCCAGCGGCTCAGGCTGAAAAATTTGATCTCTCTTTTACAGCTCAGGTAATAATGCAGCCCCAACTGTTCTGTAAGCAAGCACTCGTCAAGAGTCTTTACAATTGTATTAATATTTTTACCATACATCTTATTTTTAATTTTTATCTAATAATAAAGTGAGTGAAAAAAAGTGTGTTTATTTGCTTAAATCACCAACAAGATGTCATTTCTACATTTCTACCCAAATATCAAAATTTATGTCAATGTATAAAATATGAGGCAGGGAAGAAAAAGGACAACTGTGGGCATATTGTCTAACTACACTATCCTGATGGATATAGTAATGATCTGGAGAGTGTTGGTTTGTATGTAGGTACGTAAAAAACAGAAAAGAGAAAACAGGAAATGCACAGTATCACCATTTCCCGTGACGGAGATAATCGTCAACGGGAGAAGGGACGAGATAAAGGAACATGCGAGGAAAAAGCAGGAAGAAAAATTCATTTCTCTGATTTATTTATGATGCAATGAAGGTATGCCTTAACGCATCAGAACATGCAGCAGTGGTCATACTGTCAGGGAAGATGAAGTGTCTTCATAGCCGACTGAGCCAACGAGCGAGGGGAAAGAAAGAGGGAGAAAATTAGAGGGAGAGAGAGGAGGGTGGCTCGACTGCAGAAGGGTGTTAACCATCTCATCTCTACCGCACCAGAGCACTCGCCACAAAATGGCTACGTTGTTCCTTCTGACGGCCGGTACCGGGGAGGGCGGGGAGAGGGAGGAGGGGGACGATATCTCCCCCTCATCCCTCCTCTATCACATCTGCGACCTCCGTTACCTAGTTCCTCAACCTCAACTATTCGTCATATTTATGGACCATTTTCATACACTGCACCACTGAGTGGCTTTTACCTGCACCTCTCTGTACCAAATTAAATCTGTTAAACCATTTGGTTTTAAAAAGCTCTGTTTAATGCACTTGTAAATGTAATTTGACTGTGTGGCTGATTTTTCTTTTACAGACTTGAGAACACTGCAGTGACAGAGGGGGAAGAAAAAATGTCACATTAGAAATTAAGGTTTAAAATCATAAAAAAAAAAAGAGTAAAAGTATACATTATTAAGTGGCCCAGGTGTGTTAGCAATGGCAGGAATATGGGGAAATGCCATGAAGAAGAAGCTGATGTGCTTTGTATAACACAGGACCTCAGCTTAAGTCCAGGGCAACATCTCCCTCTGCAGGCAGAAGGAACACAATCAGTGTCAACAAACAATTTCTACAAACTAAAAACTGAGCTGGAACCACTTAGTTAATACTTTTATTAAATGAAATATTTGAAATTTATGAAATATTTATAGGATTAATACATATTTATTTTACTTAAATAATGAAGAGAAAATATTTATATAATCACTATTACAAACCTTTAGACCAGGGGTGCACACACTTTTGTGGCTTGTGAGTCAAATGACCAGGCTGAAGTGATCTACCTAGATTGAAAACTCTAAATATATTTACCAATATAAACTGGATATCTTACTCTCTACATACTGGTACATATGTGATATACTGCCTGACTCAATACTTATATTATTCTCCTTTTATCCCGGTAATGAGCATCTTGGAATAGAATTACATTACTATTATTTTTTTATGATATAACTCAGGATCTACCAGCACTCCATTAAAGATCTATTGGTAGATGCTTTAGACGAAACACAAGCATCATCCTAATGCACCTTCGAATTTAAATGTATTTTGTAGTGTGTTTGTCAGAGTACCAAATTGCCAAAAAGGTAAGCAATTTATTATGGGGCTAATATGAAATGTCAGGAAATGTAAATGTAAAAATAAAAAGAAAATTGGGAAAAAATCAGTCATGTACAATAGACAGATCTGTCTCACTGCCTTTTTACAGATCAGTTTCACTTTTTTTCATTCTGCTCACAAAATTAAAACAGTAAAAAACTGGGAGAAAATAAAGTCTTGCGCTTATGTGAAAACCTTTTTCCTGCAGTTTATCCAGTGATTGACCCAGCTCCCTTCCCTCTGTGTTATGGAAGACTTTGCAGCTGAGCCTTTGAATCAACTGCTACTTTAGCACAAGCTCCCAACTCCGAGGTTATTTTTGCAGGATTTTTGAGTAAGTTCTTTAAAGAAGAGCCTGCATTTGAAATACATATTATACATAAGAACTCAGTCAAATAAACTAACAAAAAGTTGAGGGATAAGCAGCATCAAAGCATTCCACAGATGGATGGAACCACATGATGAGCCTTTGTCTTTGTGAGCAGGAGCTCCAAGATGTTCAGCACATTTCAGAGCCCGGCTTTAGATTTTTTTTTTTGGAGGGTAGATTATCTTTTGGTCTTTGAAGCCCAGAACCCACCTGCTTCAATCCCAACAGCGTTTCTCCTCTGGTTTCCGGACTGCGGGTGCATTGGTCAACATAAACAGCACCTATGAGCCTCAGCCTCGGGGGGGAATTCCTGTTGATTACTGGCCAAAGTCTTTGCAGAGGCTCAGCACAGATCTTCAAAGAAGAGTGGGCAAATGTGCGCCTTATGAAATATGAACCATTTGGAAGAGAGAAGCAATAGAAATTTGAAATAATTTCTGTGTGTACGGATAAGACACTCACACTGAGTATAACACTGTCAAAGGTGTGAGGGACAGTCCACACTGTAAAAGAGACATCACTGTATAGAAAAATGGAGTCACCATTGACATAAAGTCAGTTATTTTCTAAAGCTGAATTGAGCTGAACTTTGTTGTTTAGATATTGATAAATGCATACATTTAATAGAAATCTGTTTTATTTAAAAATGCACAAATGAGGAAGAAGGGACAATAATTATATAGAATTATATAGACCAGGGGTGTCCACACTTTTTTGTCTTGTGAGCTACTTTTTAAATGACCAGACTGAAGTGATCTACCTAGATTGAATATATTTACCTATATTAACTAGATACCAGACTCCCTACATTAACATATAACAAATGTTATACTGTCTGTCCGACTCAATACCTTTATTATTCTCACTTTAAATCAGTGATTAGCATCTTGAAATATAATTACATCTTTAGTTTTTATTAATATCATTTTTCTATGTTATTGCTGAAGATCTACCATCATTTCTATGGAGATCTACTGGTAGATCCCATCTACCTACCCCTGATATAGAAGATATATCAATCAATCAAATTTTATTTATATAGCCCAGATTTACAAATCAGATTAGTCACATAGGGCTTTACAGGGTTGGTAACGTCCTCTGTCCTTAGACCCTCAAAAAAACCTTTTGACAGGGAAAAGAAAACTGGTAGAAACCTTAGGGAGAACCACAAGAGAGGGATCCACTCCCTGGATGGACAGACAGACAGTGCTATGGATGTAACCAGAGCATAAAAATACGATAAAATAAAACAAGTACAAAGATACAATTTCACTAAATTAAGACAAGGCCAAAAAATGAAATCCGCAAATCATAAAACTGCATTGGTACTAAAGACTGAGAGGAATGGAACTATGGCATGATCTGATATCTGTTATTAATGTGAGTTTGATGCATTGCTTGAGGCTGATACAGTATACATAAGTATATTACAATACTACCTAGTGTGACTTTGTTGTTTGTCACTTTGCAAAAAAACAGATGGATTGAAATAAATGTATTTTTTTGCACACCTAAATTCATACAGAGAGTACACGATGTAATACTGATAATGTACAGTATACCATCTGAATCATCTTAAGAGAACATGAAACCGTTTGTTTCTTTAGGAGAATCATGTTGTCCACACAGTAAAGAGTGTCACTGCACTGATTACACTGCTGTGTGACAGAATAGAAAATGAGTGTGTGCAGCACTGGGAGGTGAAGCTGAAGCAGGGACATGGGAATGAGATGCTCACTGACCCTGTGATGAGAACAAACCAACGGTCTGATCAAACCGGAACAGGCTGGAACGCCGGACGCTCTCAGGGACGTCAGTGTTGTTTCAACATCAACGTTCTTTTAATGAGTCCAACGGAAGATTACAACTGAAGGAACATTTTGGGTTTGGTCCATCTTCAACCCAAGGACTCAAGTAAAGAATGAAGGCTAATCCCAAGGCTTTTATGGATGTGGGCAAAGATAAGAGCTGCGCTCTGTTCTGTTATTAACAATAAGGAGTAAAATTAAAAATACCAGATTTGATTTAGACACAGCTGTGGAGTCCTTTTTGAGTATTCAGCCTCACTGAGTAAGAAAAAAAGCAAAAAGTTTGGTCGCCACGACATCGTCTCCACCATCATCACCACCAAGTTCATCAACCGAAGATGAAGATGAAGCTATTATTTAATTGTTCAAAGTTAGTTCCGCACCCAGCGTCTCCGCTCCAGTCCACATAACACACTAACTAGTGCGTGTAGTGAGTAATC
Organism: Paraplagusia blochii; assembly: GCA_016785265.1. Classification (NCBI taxonomy): domain Eukaryota; kingdom Metazoa; phylum Chordata; class Actinopteri; order Pleuronectiformes; family Cynoglossidae; genus Paraplagusia; species Paraplagusia blochii. The sequence continues at coordinate 313,996 of JAFBJS010001213.1, forward strand.
GATTTGCCCACATAAACCCAGTGCAGCCTGCAGACACGGCTGAACTGACTCTGCCATTCAGAAATCAGCTAAACAGACAGCGGCACCGAGCAACGGAAACATCCCGTGTCTGTTCAGATTACAGGCTGATGATGTTAATTAGGCAGGGGAAATTTACATCAGCAAATTATGTAAGGAGCTAAAGGAGTAACAATGCGTGATACCAGTTAAGTCACAGCTTGGCAATTGCTGTCCAACCACTTCATGCTGATGTGGCCATGGTCGATCAAGCAGAGAAACCTCAAATGCCAATTAGACATGAGTGGGTAATTGTGTCTGAGTGCGGAGGGTGCGTGGGGGTGGAAGAGGAAGTGGGGGCACCAGGGACTTTGTTACAATGTCCTGAGGCACTCAGTGCTTCCAACCTTCTCTTACATAGCAAGTGACATATCTGAGTGTCCTAATGGAGAAGTGGGTCTCTGTCTCTTTATCTCACCCTGTCTCACGAACATGCACGCACTGATGGTCAGACATGAGGAATAGAGACAGTTTTAAAGAAAATATTAAAAAAAACTAACGATTTTTAGACCCGGGCAGTTTGCTCCTTACAGTGGGCTCAGCACCTACAGTAAGGTCACTGTCAGGTCAATGCAGTACAGTGGGATTTGGGAAGTGAAAGATAAATAGATTGATAGATTCATTTATTTTCATCATTTATCTTCACGTATGTGCTGTTTCTCAGGGGCAGCAGTCTCCACGACTGCCACCCAAAACTCACTACTCCATACTGTGAGCCCACTGTAAGCTCAGGTGCTGTGCTCAGAGCACCTCAGTGGCAACCTGGCAGTTGATGGATTCAAACCTGAGACCTTGCAAACCCAAGTCTGCCTCATTAGCCACTAGACCACCACTGCTGCATTGTTTCCTCTCACTTCCATAGAAAAGAAAATCTCTCTCAACCTTAGTTTTGTAAAGTGAATGTCATGAACCATCAGGTGACAGTCACAGTCATAATACTGTCAATACTCCACCTTCATCCACCCATTTACTATGATAACACTGCCCTTAAGAGACAAGTATTAACATGTGGTCAAAAACAAAACTGTCTCTTGTTAAACAGTATTTTACATTGTAGTGATAGTATAAATGTTTTTTTTTTCTGTAGAGTATATACGTACAACACAGTAAGTCATTAGGGGACAGACCAGGGTGGTCCACACCTTTCTCTGTTGTCCACTGGGATCTGATCGTACTTCTTTTTCCAGTCGTGAAGAACATTAAGTAGAAGAAGAACGTTGGATGAATGAGCTGATTGAAAGCTGGAGAAAATGAATATAAATATTATAGAATTGTTGGAAACAACACTTTAAGTAGATCGATACACACTGTCTACCCAGTATTTCCAGTGTCCAGTCTTTGCTCTGTGATGAGACTGTTCACTGATAAATATTATTGAGGACAAGGACTTAAAAAAAAATAAAAAAATTGTTATAAAAAATATAAAAAATAGTTATACATATAAAAAAGAGTGAATATTTACCTTGATTAATCAAGATTAATTAGGATTAATTACTGTCATGATTAATCCACAGCTACCCTGATTAGTTTGACTAAATCATTCAGATTTTTTTGATTTAAAGAACACTTCAACTTAGCTGCTTATCCACCTGGTGCCGTTACTTCTAAAGTATTCAACACTTGACCGAGTATATGTTTGAAAAGGCTCCAGTTTCTGCTTCTGTAGGTTGTTTTGTCTGCGGTGATGAAATTAAGAAGCCGCCGTCTCCCCTCTTCTCTATGAAGCATTACTGGTTTCCATCAGACTCTAGCTGTGATCACTCCCTCTCACAGCAGGTCTCCGCTCATGACACCCACCCACATCTCCACTTTCCGGGCTCCTCTTCTTTGTAATTGGCTCAGGCCAGCCACATGTCTTTGTAATCCACATGTTATGGTAACATTCTCTCACCTAATGGCTGCACAGTGCGAGACATTTTCAACCACATTACCTCTTATCGAGTTACAGAGCCCCATCGTTCCAAATAAGACAAATTTAATTGATCCAGTCTATAAAAATCTCTGTGCTGCTGTGAAGAGACCTGTTTCTCGGCGTTCTTGATTTATTTATTCACTCTGTTTTCCCCACCTAGGAGTGAGAAGCTCTGCATGAAGCAAGGGAAAATTAGGTTTACTCGGTTCCATATGAAAAAAAAAAAAAAGTGGAAGGATGCAGAGGAGTAATTCAAAGCTTTTCAGAATTAGATCAATGATCTCAACAATCAATCAAAGACAGGGTTCCTTAGGTGTCAGCCTGGCTTGTGAGGCCAAAGAGAACCTTTTAAACCAGCAGGTACCAAGTCCACACTGAAATGGAATTCACAAAGAAGCCTAGGCGTCAGGAAGGCTGTAAAATGCACCATGAGTGGTAGAAAGGAGGTACTGCAAGGATGTCTTTTTATGTAAATGCATTTCTTTACATATTTAGATGAGTAACCATGCTGCTAAGGAATACAAACATTTCCGTGTCTGTGCAGATAAGATCCAGGGCAGAGTTATCAAGCTGGATGGAATAAGAAAAAGGTGCAGGAGTTTTGCCCTGACTTTCACCTGGAGTTTCACTGCGATACTCAAGTGATTAAACACAAATAATGTGAAATCCATTCTTAAAGCGGGGGATTGAGCAGAGCTAAACAATAAAACACCAGCCATAATCTCATCTGTGAAGAGGAAAAATGTGATAATGAGAAAAAGTGGTGAGGAATACTTAAGTAACTCTCCTAGCAGAGTTTCATCCCATGAAGGATTTTCCTTATCCCAGGGACCAGAAATCCAAATATATATTATAGAGGCAAGAGCATCTATGTATGAGTGGGCCTGATGGGATTTCTGATTTTTTTTTTTTTAATTACAGATAAATTTGATAAAAATGTGTAAAATGAACCATACAGCACCTGTAAGGTCTTAGCTTTCAGTGAAATAGCCAAACAAATTCCGTAGATTCACGTCTTTCAGCCGCCACGACATTCAGCTTGGCTTCTAGTGGAGACACTGGTTTGAAGTACTGTAAGTCATAACATCCTTGAACACAACATTCAAATGCTTGAACATGAGGAATACTAATGAAGTAGAGAAGGGACCGCGGGTAGAAACAGGGAATGGGGCAATTAAAGAATGCCTGGAGCAAACGTACGGAGGACAAAGCATCCAGTCTTTCTAATTAAATGTGGTGGCAGACACCTGGCCTTTCACCTCCTCTTCCATTTGCTTACGCTCCCAAGTGGTAGTTACCAAGAGGTGGTTCACACACACCTCCATGTTATTCAGCCTACGACATAGAGAGACTAATTCATGGACCAATGATTTCATGGACGCAGATGCGACGAGCTGCGTTGGAAAACAATAATGTAATAGGATTACTGAAAATAAGACAGTGATTTAAAATATCTACAGAAGATGTTACTGCAGTAAACCAGACTTGGAGATTATCTGAGATCAGTAGGGAGTAATCTTGAGTCTTGTTCGAAGCGTTAGTGTCTCAGTTGTGTACAAAGTCTCACAATCAAGACCAGTTACCTCTGGCACATGGCTGAGGAGATGCTGAGGTTCTGTGCCACAAAGGGAAATTAAAGGGAACAGAGAGAGTGCAGAGAAAGTGCGGTTCACCTCCCTGCTCCTGCGGGGATCTTTCACAAATACAAGACAGCGAGTAGGAACCGATGTCAAAGGGAAGCTCCCTGGTAATGGTATAGAAGTTAATAAAACGAAGGCAGGTAATGGAAATTGGTTTTAAACCACTGGCCACATTCCTCCCGAGATAGAGATGGTTTGGACTAATGAAGTCTGACAGCCTGTTCCACAGCACTTCCACATTCGGAGTGAATCTTCTCCTAACACCATCTCCCTCCCCACCCACCCGTGGTTGGGACAATGCGAGGAGGAGAGGACAAAGTTAGAACTTCACACTGATTAACTGATCCCCGTTATCTAGTTATTTAACACTTGATCCCATTGAAGGAGTTTCCTGACAGGAGCAACATCATTACATTTATCACATTCCGCACAATTAAAGATGTTGTTGCTGAACTTGGAGAATGATACCGACGGTGATGTTACTACAATGCACTGAGGTCTTATTATATGGAGACATTTTTGAATTATGCCCATATGATAATGGCTTGAATCACACTGTAAAGGGTGATAATTAGTATTAGGATAAAGTAAGAGTGATAAGTGAAAATCATTTTGTCACATTCATTTAATGGCTGTCAAAGTCATTGTCACTTTGGTGCTATATTAGTACAGCGTGGGCTGTAATCAGTGATTAGTTAAGACCCAAGGTGATCCATTAAGTGTGAAGATTAACCATTTCTAGTCAATTAACACTGGAACCCATCTAATTTTTTAAATGAACATACAGTATTTAGGGTTAATTGCACTGGTGCTTTGGTGTGATACATTTAGATTGAGACAATTAAAAAAAAAAAGAAAAGTGCAAAAGCTGGGCTTTATTAATCTGTTTCATACTCTAGGAAGATAAAATGTCTAATTGTTCAACTTCATCACTACATTATATGTCAATTTACAATAAATCTTAACTGTGTTTGAGGGTTCAATTGCAGTCACATCAGGTCATTAGATCAAACTGCCCAAATAAAACCAGATACATTTTTAGATAAATTACCAGCTACAACAAAAAGTTTTGCAACACAACCTCCTCAGGCTGACTTTCTACTTTTCAAAACCTGATTTTCTTTCAAGTCAATGAGAAACTAATATATTGTTTTTATTTCCCCCTGCAGAAAATGTCCAGGATCTTCTGCTCTGGCAACATATCTTCATTCATTGGCGTCTTCACCCAGCAGTGTCAGAAGAATGAGGCCTGGGGGGCGAGGCTATAAAAGCATGTTTGTTTTTGACAATGTTCCACTTGTTTCAACAACTTCTCCTACACAAACTTTAGTGACTGGTTGATGATTTATCGACTCAAATTGCAATAAAACTAAAATGTTTGATTTGGTTATTACAGCAAGTCTATCGTTTACAATAAAAGCTTTGATTCCATTATGACATTATCATCTGGTGTTCTTTTAATTAAAGCTGAAAGCCGAGGATTAAACTCAGCAGGAACAAATCAACCCAGCTACTAACAGTCTGTGTCTGTCTGTTATGGGATGTTAATACCTTATTCCTCTTTCTTTCTGTCTTCCGTTTTTAATAACTCAAATGTGACCATCATCAGACTCCTGTGTCAATAGTCGAGCAGCTCTGTGCGGTTCATCTTCCTAAAGCTTTTCCAACCTCAGCGTCCATATGCTGTACACATTATCCTAGGAGTGATCAGTTTCACAGCTCGTAATTTGTGATCTCTCTCTGTGCACGATCAGATGGTTTGGGGACAACTGGACTGCTCACATTGTACGACTCCTGCGGCCAGAACCGCCTTGGACAAAACTGTCTTCCAAATGTATTGTAATGTAGTAGAGTAAATAGAGGAAGAAGAAGAAGTTGGAGATGCAGGGATGCTCGCAGGTTAACAAGACGATAATTAACAACAACTGCTTGTTGTTACCCCATGTACAATGCCTGATCTGAGCCCAAAATGGGGCTCTATCACCAGAGAGTGTCATCACTAAAGAAATCGTGGCAAAATCGAGTATACGCCATATTTAAGGGAAGCCTAAAGAAGCCTTATTTGGTGTGAAAGTCCAAAGAAAAGGGTTCAGCTCCTGTAAAGTCAGGGTGGTTTGCTCCCAGATGGTATAGTTCTGTGCAATGTATGGGAGCCGTGGAATGAGGTCTTTAGAGGGACAACACAGACAAGAATGTTTGGGAGAAAAGCTAGAGAAGCCAGATTGAGATGGTTTGGACATAATCAGGGAGGGACAGTGGATAAATTGGTAGAAAAATGATCCTAGAGATGGAGCTACCAGGTAGGAGACAAAGAGGAGATTGATGGATGCAGTGAGGGAGGACATGGAGGTAGTTGGAGTCGAGTTGGAGTTGGAGTTGAGGATACAGAGGACAGGGGGAGATGGGAAATGTTGACTCGCTGTAGCAACCCCTGAAAAAGTGTCAAGCCGGAAGGAGGATAAGACGAAAATAATCCCTTGAAACCCTGTGCATTGGCAACTATGGAAAAACCAAACCCAGCAGATGTTTTTTCCTAAACAGTTACAAGGAGTCATTGGTCACAACAACATTTCTTGTATTTGGACAAATATGCACAACTAGGTTTATTGATGAACTCTCCTACAGAGAGACAGAGGAGAGGAGCTGTTCTAAAGGCTTTTTAATCCAAGTGAGTTAAACATCATCTCTCATGATTCTTTCATGGATATCAGCCATATCCCAGACTGAACAGTCGGATAAAGATCCACCTGCACATCCACATAAAAACTCAAGGGACACGAGCGAACGTGTACACATGGGTAGATACAGCACAGAGGTTCTCTAGTGTTCCGAGCGTCGGAGACAAAGAGAAACACAATCTAGTCCCAACTCCCCTGAACGAGCATAAATAAAATATCAAGCAACCAGGACCCAGACATTATACTACAGTTGCAGCAGAGGCCAGAATGATTGGTCACGTCCGTGGCAGCCAGAGGTGATTTTGGATCCCAAAGGCTTTTGAATTGGATAGTTATAAGAATTGGAAGCAAGAGTGATTTGCTGGGTCCTTGTGCCCCAGGTTGGCCTCTAACTCCACCAGAGCCAGCCTTGAAAGAAAGGTGCACCGTCTAATCTGTCTTCATTTTATGCCTTTTTAACCATGACCAATGCATTTAAATGACTCTTTCTCTGACAGATGCTCAAGTCAAATTATACTTAACAGGAAATTTGTAGGAGTGATATTAAATTTCCTTAAGGCAAAGGCCTTCCTAAAGAGAACATAGAAACATCAAAAGGCCAAACACTTCAAAAAAGTCAAGGTAATGATCCCAGCTCACCTCCAGGGACACAGACAGCTTTCAACTCTGTCCAACACGCCTGTGGCTCCAACAACACCATTCCCTTTTGAGTGTAAATTCGACCATTTACCTAACTGTACTATTGCATCTTAGCACGATCGGACAGGAAGCTGCATTTTCCGTATCACGTTATCACTGAATATGTACAAATTTATCAGACACGTGCAGTGCAATCCGGACTTTGCTGGGGGATTTTATTCACGGGAAGAAGCACATTTTTTGGAATTTCAGGAAGTTAATGGCAACTTACAGAAGTGCTGAAGTGCACTCCAGCATTAAGAAGCAAAACCAACAAGAATATATGTATAAAAATGCATAGTGTCCCAAAATAGTATACATACTTGCTGCAATCATGGAAGTCTGTGCCAGGATTGGTCTTTAACGATCCTCGCTTCTCAGTTTTGCTAAAATCAGCCCCTTAAATGTTATCAGTTCAATCCATATCAGCCAGATGGGGTTCGTTGCAATTGTAAGCAATCTCACTTATGCTATATATACACATCAGTGCAGGGTCACAATGGAGCAAACAGGAATCACTTTCCCCTCAAGGAAATTTACTCCAAAACATATGACCTACTTTCTCTCTGCAGTCAAGCAGAAAAGACACAAAAATTACATATAGGCAAAAGATTCCAGCTATTACTGTTTGGATGTGAATCTCTAAGTATTGTCCAGCTTGTCCTCTTCCCCTGGAGCAGCTCCAGAGTCCACCATCAGAGGGACAAGCCACGTCCCCGTTAGCAACACGCTGCATGTATTTAATTTTCAACATCTGCCGCCGTCATGCTCTTATGCTTTCCATTTTCACTGCACAGTCTTCACAAATTCAGTAGCTTCCCTCTACTGCATTTTGTAATGTTGTTGATTGTGGAAACCATCCATGTTTACCTTTAAAAATCTACTCTCTTCCTAAACCAGTGGCATTTATCTACAGTTGTTTGCTTTGCTGCTTTTATTAAAATGAATTATTATGAATTATTTCCTTTTTGACTGCATATTTTTTTATCACACTGGATAAAAAAATAAAATATGCAAACCTCCTTAAACTCAAATCAACAGAATATTGATCTCTTGTTCAGCTTGTCTGGAAATTAGGCTTAATGTATTGATGATAATATTCTTATGTAAGAAAATGTAAAACAAGATTATGGTGGAATGTAAATAATTTACATTCAATATTTTGTGCCACTTAAATTTGGCTACAAAATAGGAAGAACAGAAAAACTAATTTTGAGGACGGCGTCAACGATGGAATGGTATAAAAACTAACATTGTGGTTGATTATTATTCATTATTATTAAGTTTTATTATTCTACCGATAAGTATGGTTAATTACCAGAATGAGGCCCTTCATATTTTGTCCTGATCACCACACAAGTCCTTTCAGAAGCAGTTTTTTTTTACCTTTACGTTGACTATATGTTAACATAAAGTGTGGATGATGTTGTTTTGAAGTATTTTCCTACCCATAATATTTTCCTACCCCTAGCAAAAATGTATAGCCATATCTGAAGTTTTTTCCTACCATAATATTTTCCTACCTTCTATTTTAAAAGTGGTAGCATATCTTTATAGACGTTAATCCCTCAAGATGTACAAGTAGACTACTTTTCAATTTTAATTACTTGACAACCTGAGAACCCCCTCCCTCACCCCAGTGGCGAGACCTAAGACTGCAGCCCCTTTAGCCCATTCTGTTAATCCAGCCTTGCCAATGAGATCAAAATAAAAGACACAGCCAATAGCAAAGAGGATGGAGAAATACTACTAATGATTAAGTTTAAGATTTTCCACAACATGTATCAATAGGCAGAGAAGAATCTCAGAACTTTGTCTGTAACTAAGTGGGGATTTCCAGATCAGCCCATGTAGTTAGTTAATTTGGATCGGACCATATGTATATCTGAAGGATTTTGTTGAGTGACATCAGAGAACAAGTCGTGCAAAGATGAGTGTGCAAGATATAAACCGCATGCAGCCAAAGGTGTTCATTTTCCTTAAAAGCATGTCTAAGTACAGGGTTTCACACTCACGCTCCAGTTTTGACGTTTTTCAGTGAAGGCACAATTCGACACCACTGACAAAACACGACAATTTCACAGAACAGAGAGAGAGAGAGAGAGAGCGAAGCTGTACAAACATCCAAGGTCCTGTTTGGTAAATCCCCTGCATGGTTCAAGTTCAGATCAATCCTCTGACAATTTAACATCCATCTTGTCACTTCATTCTGTTTCTCCATCCTTTTACTGAACATTTTACTGAATAAAAAAAGAAATACACAGAATTCACTGTGTCCATGTATGTTTACTTGGCTACAACATATGTACACAGTCCGTCATGCAAGTCTACCTATATCAAACTCAAGGCTTGGAGGCCAAATCCAGGTCACTGGCCTGACCAGGGCTTAACCTCAATGTAGTTGACCGTAAATAATTGTAAACTGTATAGAAAAAAAAAACTATACTTGAATTTACTAGTTAAATGATTCTGCGTTTATAGACGACTCTTCATTCTTCTTCTTTTCATTTCAGCTTGTCGCTTATTTTCTGGACATAAAAAGTAAAAAGTGAAACAAATGATTAATTTAAATAAAGAAATGGTGATTCGCAAAGTCTTCTCTTTCAGCTTGTCCCTTTATTCAAGGTTTTCCACGAGTGAAAAATTTCCATCTCCCCTTGTCCTCTGTATCCTCATCTCTAAATCCAACTACCTCCATGTCCTCCCTCACTACATCCGTCAATCACCTCTTTGTCTCCTACGTGGTAGCTGCATCTCTAGGATCATGCTTCTACCAATATGACCACTGTCCCTCCTCTGAACATGTCCAAACCATCTCAATCTGTCTTCTCTAGCTTTTTCTCCCTCTAATCTGTCCCTCTAATCACCTCATCCCTGATCCTGTCCATCCTAGTCACACCTAAAGAGAACCTAAGCATCGTTAACTCGTTACACTGAATCAAATGCATTTTTCTTGGCAACCGATTTATGTTCCGTTATGTGCAGATGTGTTTGTTTGTATGAAGCAGTGAATGTATTTCTTACTTTTCAGTAAACTGCAGTGTGTCTGCAGTCACTATACAAGACTCCAAGTAAACAATCAATGAAACAAATATATTTTATCAATATTTAGTGTCACACACGTCACCCTCAACCAGCATTACCGCTTGTAAAAAGTCAGGGGTTTTGTA
>JAFBJS010001215.1:8380-34513 GCA_016785265.1 Paraplagusia blochii
AATGGCCAGAAATCAGCTCTGAAATTAAACTGAATTATGAGCCTTTTTTTGTTGTTATTATATTTGTCCAGATTAATGTAGATTAAGTGGAAGCAGACTTTTAAATGGTCAAGAAATGAAAGAAAGAGTGGTCTAACATTTTTTTCCCTGACTGTAGATTAAAGTTGAGGCGAATATTTATGACAAAATCCACATTAAAACATTTATTCCGTATTGCTTTACAGTGAGCCTTCATCTGCGGCAGGAATAGAATCAACACTTGCTGAATTCCACTCGGCTGCTTCTGTTTCATGGGTCAAGTTCACAAAGTCAAAGTGACATCGCTTACTGTAACAGAGATGTTACTGTAACAGGGATGTCACACACGACTGCATTCTGTGAAGCAAGACAAATTATTGGGACAAATATACCAGTTCCTTAAATCTCTGGAAGAGAACTCCAAAAAGGAGTTAACAAGGTTAAATCTATCCATCAACTATCGAGCTAACTATCTACTTATTTATCTTTCAATCAACCCATCTATCTATCTATCTATCTATCTATTTATCCACATGCTGCATCCATCTATCCATCTCTAACCCATATATCAATGTATCATGTATAGGTTATAAGTATTTTTGTGTATGTATTTGTGTACTTTGCACGTCTGTCCGTCCAGGGAGTGAATCCCTCACCTATGGTTTTCCCTAAGGTTTCTACCTTTCTCCTTCTTCTTAGTTTTTCCCGGTAGCTTTTCCTCACCCTGGCTGACAGTCTAAGGACAGAGGATGTTACCAACACTGTGAAGTCCTGTGACACAAACTGTATTTTGTAAATGTGGGCTAAATGAATAAAAAAATGTGATTGATTAATTGAAGTTTTGCAGGAATATAAATCTTAAGTTCATATTTTGACCTTTGAAAAGGATATCCATGTGTAACATGTAACCAAAGACAGCTTTATATCTTGATTAAAAAAGAAAAAATACTCCTGCCGTTAAAAACATGTTCATGTGCGTCGACTCTAAAGAAACACACAAAGAAGAGAAAACCTGTGAAATGTATCTTTAAGTAAATCCCAATAATCTATAGCTAAGAACTTTTCTCAGACACACAGAGGAAGTCCTCCTTCATACGATTGTCTCTCTGCCCAGATTCCTCCTGCCAACTCTCAAACACTCTCTCAATTCATTCAGCCCTTTTATTCGTCTAGCCGCTCAAAGCTGCAACAAAGTAAAGAAAAAAACCAAAAAAAATAATAACTTTTGCATTATGGCAGACCAAGATTGTGTCATTTCTTCTTGTAAACCCCAGTGACCTGTGTTTTACCTTTAACCCAAAGAGCACCATCCATCAGGTCTCACAGAATCCCTAAACTCCAAGGTCTGTTTGTCTTCTCGTCTCACTACAATTGTCCCTCTGCCCAACTCTCCTCCCTCTTCCTCTCACTCGTTCACAGCCGCGTCTCCTCAGTTCACCTCGCGCGCATTGATGTGGTCTCTATGGTGATGTTCTTTTCATTCCATTTAGGAGAAAGCGGCCAATGGGCTGACAGGATTACAGAGACACAGAGCATTGTCTGCGGGTCTCTGCGTGTGTGTGGGGAGGGCGGTGCAGAGGTGACCCACTTCACACTGGCTTGTTGGTAAAAACCGGAGTTGTAATTAAGTTAGCACCTGTGATCAGAGACGCTTTGTCAGCGTTAAAGCCTTGAGTTAGTTGGATCTACTCGCTCTTTCACCTCCTGGAACATATGGTGACTTATTCATCCAGTCTGAAGTGTTGAAATCAAACGCTCCGTAACTCTTTAGCAATAGCATTTAACCCCGAAGTGTTAATTGCAGCATCCTGCTACAAGTCAAAGTCAACTTTATTGTCATATATACCATATATTTAGGACATACGGCACAATGAAACTGCAGACGCACGGTGCAAAAGCGTACAAAATACACTACAATAAAACAGTATTACAACAGTAACAATGAGGTAGTACTTGATTATAGTGTAAAGTGCAGTACACACTGTAATAGTACGATGAATACTTCAGATAAGAGTGATACAGTGTAGGATATTGTGTAAAAAAATTAAATAAAACTCATTTTATTCAACAGAGTGTGCCTTTCAAAATAAAATACAAACAGCTAAAACAGCTAATTCACATTATTTGGATTTTCTGACCAGCCATTCAGAATGGGTCCTTTACACACTTTTGGGTCGGGACCCACCCGTTGAGAACCACTGCTCTAGACCACTGCTTTCACCACTGGACAAAGGTGTCATGAGTTGTTAGACAGACAGAAACTGCTCCAGATGCAGTTGTCTTTTTAGAGAAACTACAAAATCCCTGCAAAGCTTTACTCCTCAGTGGTTTGTCGCAATCAGCCGATTCCAAAGGCAACAAGATTTGTGGTAAAAGTCAAATATCAAATGTCTTCATAAACCACAGCTGCCACAAAAACTGCCCTGCGTAGTCAATCCATATGTTCGGTTACATTTCCAATGCTCTGTGTTTTTGCCCAAATATAGTTAAATCCACTGCTCCTGACAGCAGGGTGATGCAACACCAGAGCCGCGTGTTTAGTAACATTTCAGAGAAATGATGAGTGTCTGGAACAGATGAGGAACAACCAAACATTTAGGCAAAGAGAACGAAATGTTTCCAAAACCCAATCTCTGATACATCAGCGTTCAAATATGTGCATTTTTAATGCATGAGCTGTTTAAAAAAAAAGACGGCGTGACTGGATATTGACGTCCTAGTTATATGGAACGGAGCTTGGACAAAAATAAAACTGTCAAAAACATTGACACAATGACATTTGACTTCTTTGTGGATGTATTCATTTCAAACACCTCCTTAAAATTGCACCGGAAAACATCTAGGTAACAGTATATATATATATATATATATATATATATTTGTATACATATCCTATGGGAACAAAATCTATTTTCAGTGTTAACAGATATCGCAATATCCTTGAAGCTCAATGTGATATCTTATCTCAGGTCCACAATGTTCAGTCTTTTCATTTAATAGAACTCTGGAGATGAAAGTTCTCTGTGTTTGCCCTGAAGGTAAACTAGGGCCCAGGGGCCAGATATGGCCCATTTGTCTTTCTTATCGGGTCCGCCAAAAATTGTAAATATTATGTCATTATATGTATATTACGGATGGATGGATGGGAAACTGTCACAAAACGAAATATTGAAATAATACATCACAAAAAGATATCCATGCCTGGTTGTCCTGAGGGAAAAACCGTGCGAGACACTAGGAATTCCTGTCCCGCAGGAGTATGTTGTCCTGTGCGTGGGCGTTTCAATTAGGACATTGGTGGGTTTGTAAAACCAACTGGCGAGAGTAGATTTTGTTGCCACTTTCATGGACAAATCCACCCACTGAGAAATGCCTTTGTTTCCCAAAATTCCGTTCCAGGATTTTATTAGTGCTCACACTCTGACTTTTCTTTTCTCTAATGTGCACTGCAGTGATTTTTTTTTTTTTCATTTAATTTTATGCTTTTTGTCTGGAAGAGGAAATCTACTTTATGCTTCAACTGAACAAATAATTTATGGTTTTTGTAGATAAGATAATATAAAGTGCGTAAGGTGAAATTGTGAAGTTTTACTTTTGGGTTATTCACACAGTCTAACACAGTGGGTCTGTAACTTAACGCCACACTCCCTTTTGGGGCCTCGTCTGCTCGTTCAGACTACAGAATTATTTATCCTATGGGAGGACAGTGGTCAGACCATCGAGCTCTGCAGCGTGTCTACTACAGCTGGTGAGGGAATGAAACAGAGGCGACTAATAGGTTGATTGATAGCAGAAAGACGGAGAAACTCAATTTGCACAGGCGGAACAAAGCTGTTTTCCAATTACACTATTTAGCTGACAGTGGTTTTATACAAGCTCCAAGCGGGGAGCAGTGCAGGGAATTATTAATTATCATTTTAATCCTTTTATAACGCAGTCGCGCTTTGTATAATGTATTGTTCAATTAAAGTTTTATTCTTTCACAACTGCGACATGGGACAAGGCAGTTAGCGTGAGTACGGAGCCTGTGGAATAGAAACTAACACTAATACAGGGGCACTTGGTGGCCTAATGGTTAAGGACACGGACTTGGCTACACAAGGCCCACGGTTCGAATCCCCCTACCGCCAAGTTACCTCTGAGGTGCCCAGCAGGGGGAGCCAGCAGCCCCCTGCTCACTATGGTGATGGGTTAAATGCAGAGGCATAATTTCCTGAATTTCCTGTATAGTAATTATTACTATACAGCAGAGGAAGCCATTGACTCTAGAAGTTTCTTTGAACATCAGGTTCATGGCTCAAACCTGGTTAATTTGAAGTCTTATAATATTTACGGACGCGACACAGCAAGAAGCAAGTCAAAGAAGCAAGAGTTTTTTTTTTTTATGTTAAAACCTGACAAAATTCCTGGGTTTCACCAAGTAGCATGTGGCCAAAAAAATCGTCCAAGGGAAAAAAAACGGCTGCATGTTAAAGCCACTAGATGGCAGCAATGCAGTTTATTTTGGTGATTTATTTTAATAATCAAGGAATTGTAGAGAGATAGACAGAAATATAGACAGACAGATACATAGATAACACCTATTGAAAACAACAGTCTTAGAATATGACCCACAGTTTGTGTGCGTTTACATTTCTGTGCTAAAAAAAAGGGAGTAAAAACGTGGTGGCAGCAAAACCTGCAAGTGTTAAAACAACCTGAGTCGGCAGACAATTTTACAAAGACAACAGGAGGTCAGAAAAAAAAAAAACAAGGAGTCCTGATGAAGTGAGCAGCTCCCATACGCCTCACAATTCTTTAGAAACAAAACTTTAATTAGCCAAGTGTTTATTTACTCAGCCATCTTCTACCACTTGATGGAGCCAATCCCAGCAGACAACATACCCCTGGTGCCTTAGCTTAAACAGAAAACTAGGAATGTTTAATATTAACTTTAGCCAATATTGTCCAAACAGTTAATTATGATACCGATATCGAAACATAACAATATATGCCAACATCTGCCGACAAACAGAGGTAAACGTTTTTGAACCCTATGTGTGAGTTTGGCATTTAAAAAACATATATCTAATGGATATAGAGTAATTATTGCAAAATGAAGCTGATAATATTGCATGCAGGATTAATAAAAAAATGTGTATATATATATATATATATATATACATATATATACATTTTTTTAATTAATAAAAATGTAATTATTTTTTCTAATTAATAAAGTGTATATATATATGTATATATAGATATATATATTTTTTTTTTTTTTATTATTTTTTTTACAAAAATGACTACGGTCATAGGTATTAATTCTCTGACTTCATTACTGCTTGAACCGTATGTGTGAGTTTGGCATTTAAAAAACATATATCTAATGGATATAGAGTAATTATTGCAAAATGAAGCTGATAATATTGCATGCAGGATTAATAAAAAAATGTGTATATATATATATATATATATATACATATATATACATTTTTTTAATTAATAAAAATGTAATTATTTTTTCTAATTAATAAAGTGTATATATATATGTATATATATATATATATATTTTTTTTTTTTTTAATTAATCCTGCATGCGGAACAATCCTGTCAGCCTTCAAATCAGACATCACACTGACATAAACAGACTAATAATTGCTGTCAAGAGTCCCTGAATCTGGCTGGGTTTGCTGTGTGAAACAACAGCTACAGCCCATCTGTCAGTGTGGGTGTGAGAAAGCAGAATGACTGAGAGGTGGAGAGTGAGAAAAAAAAAAAAAAAATTAAACTAACAAGACAGGGTGAAAAACTACATGCGAACGGCAGGGAAACAAGTAGAGGCAAAACAGGTGATGTAGGCACCATAAACAGGTCGTCATACTGGTATTTACAGCTAATGGTAGTGGAGGTTTTACTGTAACTACAATAAGCTCGTATTATCTTTAAATGGAAAAAAAAAAAAATTGATATCACTTTTTTGAATAAATAAGTACCGTATTTTCACGACTATAAGGTGCACATAAAAGTCTTGGATTTTCTTCAAAATATGCGACGCGCCCTGTAGTGCAGTGCGCCCCCTGTGTGTGTTGTTGTTGTAAGGCGGACGTAGTAGAGCAGGGATTCTTAATCCTTTTGGCACCAAGTCTCAATTTTTTTCAGTGTCGGGTGACCTGGGGCACTTAATAATTGCAGTTTAAATTTTTCACGGCCCTCTAGGGGGCGCCTGCGGCCCAACTTTGGATCGGGCCCAATGGTTCAGAATCCCTGTAGTAGAGGACACCATGAGAACGTTAAAGGGAGAAGTGTGGGTGTGGATTGTATAGCAGTGGCAATTAAAACTGCGCTTTTTAGTACAATGCGCCTTAAAGTCGTGAAAATACTGTTTTTTTTTATCACTACAAATTGGTCTATCGACGGCCACTGTTCCTGGGAATTAAGGAAGTTCCTAGGAATCCTAAAATAATTCTAAATTCTAAATAAATTTTACAGATTTTTACAAATAAAAAGCCCGTGTCAGGAATGAGAGGAAGTAGAAAGCTTCTTCTACTTGACCAAGCTGCAAGCGGTTCACGCTGCACGGTCGGCTACTGCACTGAAGGCTGGCAGCCGTATGAAGAGCTGACTCACAAGGCTGTTGTAGATTTTACTGCCAGTGACATCTGCTGCCTTAGGTTACATGGTACGTGTACGGAATACTCACGGAATTCTGCCGTTAGCACGGTCGCCGATATTGTGATTTGCAATACAAAGGAATATAAGAAATACAAAGGATATGTACGAGATATTTTTGCAGAATTATAAATTTTTTTTGCATAAAAACAACAAAACAAACACTATTTGACAGCTATTAAAGTTATATACAGCCTCAACATGAGGCAAAATTGATACGCTAGGACTAGAGCAGTAGGGCTACTGTGATAAAGTAAAAATGACTGACGTCCTGCCTGGGGTCTCGCCCCCTATAATCTCATCTCTTCTACTGGTGTTTTACTGTGTGTTTCAGTCATCATTAGCAGCTGTAGGCAAACACAAACTTGTACACAAACAGGCAGGCAGGTGCAGACGTGCTTACGCACTGAAAAATGGATGACGTAGTTCGGGTGGATCTGTACGTTGATGCTGATTTCGGAAAAAAAAAAGCATGCGTGTTGTTTGGGTTGATAAGAAAATAAAGGTACAGCAGCACAACATTTCATCAATGGTTCTTAATAGATAATAATAATAATACATTTTATTTAAAGGTGCCTTTCCAAATCCTCCCAACTATATGCAGTATCAATCTATCTACAGTAGGGGTCCCCACACTTTTTGTCTTGTGAACTGGTTTTCAAAAGAACAGGCTGTAGTGATCTACCTAGATTGAAAACTCTAAATATATTTACCTATATGAACTGGAGATTCTATACATTATGCTACATATATGTTTAGCTTCACTTAAGTCCAGTGATTAGCATCTAAAAAGAGATTAGCATCCTCAGTTTTATTTACTATTATTTTTATGTTATTGCTCAGGATCTACCAGCACTCCTTTGGAGATCTACTGGTCAAACCCCATCTACTTATTTGGCCCCCTGATCTACAGTATCCATCCACCCATCTATAGCTAACTACCTTCTTTTCATCCACCCATCCATTTATCCTTTCACCCTTTGCTGTTCCTGCATCTTTATTCTTGCTTTCTGCCACATTTCTTATTTATGCGTTCACCAAACTGGTCTTTATGCAATGACTCAGCAGATATTAATATTGAATGAAATATAATCTCTCAAAATGTAACCATAAAGTGTTTAGTCATTTTTTAATGTGAAAATTCATTCAAGTTTGACAGTGCTGCATGGAAATGTGTGAAGAAACAACAACACAGCATCTACGTCTGGTCCTATCATGTTTGGAACACGCCTCCTAAGTCCGTCCAGTGGAGAGCGCTATAATCTGTACTAATCTGGTGTCCACTTTGTTGATTACTGTCTGACCTTCTGTAATTCAGGTACAGAAAAACAGATCATTCACAAACATCACACTTAGCTTCTCAGCGGGATGTATAGCACGAGCCCTGAGTAAAGGTGAAGACGACAAATGCACCTGTCCCGTGTAATAAGAGACGCAGACGTCCCCTGGTCAAGACAACAGCTAACGCACACCCACAACTGTTTGTGTGTTCTCAAGTGGCAACAGGTGTCCAACAGGCTGCCTGTCCAACAACAGCTGTCCGACTGTGTGCTGTCAGCGGAGAAAGCGTGGCAACACAAAGACCACTGAAACTTTAATACCAGTCCGGTGCGAGGTTTTACAAAATTAGCATGTTTTAGTACAAAGATACATTTGGGAATTTCAAAAGGACCAAAATGAAAGGGACATTTGTGGGGAAATGAGAAACGATCAGGATTTTTTTTTTAGTTTAATTTGAATTTGTTGTAACATTTGAGGTCAGGCTGGGGTCGCTCAGTCTGAGTCAGAACGACAGATGACACTGTGGTGACTTTATGGTGATGGTAGGAAACAGGTGATGGGGAAACTGGAGAGGTGGAGGTCTGCACGGGAGAGAGGAGGAATGAAAGTCTTTGAAAAGGAAACATCGGAAATATCGGAGTGAATGGGCTCTCTGAAAACCAAAATATGGAAAAGGGTAACGTGGAAGAGGTCGGAAGAAAGAAGTATTGGGTTAGGGTTTAGTGAACGGAACGCTTGGCAAAGAGAAGAAAAAGAGAAGAAGGAAAAAGGGAAAGCAGGGTTGTCCAGCCCAGTCGAAACCGGTACGGAACCCAAAGACAAACTCAACTAAAAAAACTCAGCTAAGTTTTCAGCAACTGGACTTCTTTGAGTTCAAAGATGTTTTATTCCTCATCTGAGGAACTTCATCAGCTTCTGGTCCATGTAAGAAGGAACACCAGTAGAAGTTCTTCAGAGGAGGGATGAAATGTCTCTCAACTCCAAGATAAAGTCCAATTTCTCACAACAAAACCTTTGAAATTCATGACATGGATGAATGAGAACCTAGAGTTCCCTCAAATCTTCAGTTTTACTGCTTCAGGGGGTTTTTACCCTCAAAAAAAGGTTTGTTCCATCCACGGTTTGTTTCCTTGAACTGTCGCTCTGTTTGTGAACAATGAAATCCAAACTCTTTTCCGCAAATTAAACAAAGTGAATTCCGGTTTGTGTTTGTTTGCAAGCTAATTGTGGCTCACAGTGGAAAAGCAACAGAACAATCCAGCAAACCAAAGAAAGACTGCAGATCAAAAACAAGACTTTGACAAACAGAATTTTAGCAAATATGACTCTAGACATAAAATTACACAAAGATTGAGATTGTTAAGGTTTGAAAATAAGTAAACAACCGGTTCTTTAGTGTAGTAGCCAGGTAGGACACTGGGGAGAGGTAACTAGACAGGTAAATAGTTAGCTAGGTAGACAGGAAGACAGGTAGGTAGGTAGGCAGACAGGAAGGCATATAGACAGATAAATCGAGTTGTGTCTTTAAAAAAAATAGAATAAAAACAGGTAACTTCAGTCTGCACTACCAGTGAAAAGAGGAATACTGGTTTAAAGACCTGTCTAGACGCTTCATCGTAAAGGGCAGTTGAGGACTGACTGTCTTCACCCACATATTGTTGTTTTGCCTTCTCTCATCTGTCTGACGCTCGATTTCCCATCAGCACTTTCTGCTCACTGAACTACTATCGGGGGCACAGAGGGCTGGAAAATAAAGCATTGACTCGGCAGCATTGTTGTGTTGCCGTGACAACAGCTTCTGCTGACTGAAGTATTTGTGTATCCATGTGTGTTTGTGAGTTTGTGCATAAAAGGCTACTTTTGAGGAGACTAAGGGGCGAATTATGTTCAATTAGCGACAAGTACCACGTGCTCTATGTGGGCTAATGATTTAGAAGTGCTATAGCTTATTAATAATGGTTGGTTAATTGTAAGTGGGTGGCTAACACCATTAGGCTACTGTCACTTTGCACACCCATTGTTGTTTTGTATGTGGAAGTCAGGAGTGGCAGAGAAGTATGTTAGATTGGTGCAGGATATGTATGTGAAGAGTACCTCAGTTGTGAGGTGTGCTGTTGGAAGGACAGAAGACTTTAAGGTGGAGGTGGGACTGCATCAAGGATCAACCGTGAGTCCATTTTAGTTTGCTTTAATGATGGACAGATTGACAGATGAGGATTTGGACAGAGGGCGGGACAGTGGTTACATTGGTAGAAGAATGCTGTAGATGAAGCTACCAGGTAGGAGACAAAGAGGAGAGGACGGATGCAGTGAGGGAGGACACTGAGGTCGTTGAATTTGGAAGAGAAGACACAGATGACTATCACTACTGCTATACTGAAAAAGGGACAAGCCGAATGGAGAAGAAGATGCAACTTAACAAAATAAAAGTCAATATTAATCATGTGGTCATTTGCAGTGATAAATAACTTGATTATTATGGGTGACTAGAAAAAAAAAAAGGTATCAAGTATGTGGTTTTAACAGGTGGGTGAGAGCTTGTGTGTGAAAAGTGAGGGAGATGCGTCAATGACACACAGCTGTTAGTCCTGCCTCAGGACTTTGACACTGCATTGCTCATGGTTTAACTGTGTGTCAACAGCCCTTAATGTCAGGATGTGTTATAATCCATTGACAGGTGTCAATCATCAACCGTAGTTGTAACAACACCAAACTTTCCCAGGAATTTTGATTTAAATTTTCTATTTGTGGAAATATCTTCACTCTAAAGGGTTAAAAGTGTTGCATCCTCATTGGTATTTTATTGTTTCCAGTCCAATCTGCATTCAAAGTTGAAATAATGTTGTTTCTATACACGGGCTACAGTAAAAAATATATAAATAATTCCCAGGATTCCCAAGAAATAGCTCGTCTTTTCCCGGAATTAGATTTTTGTCCATTTCGGGAAAAATATTACACCCTGATCAAACTTCACAGTGAACTGTTTGTTTTCACCTCAACAACCCCCGCTGTCACAGTTGGTGAGATAACGGTACCAGGTTCCACACTGCATGGTGTGAACGCACCCCCCAACGAGGCATTTCAATGACTAATAAGATTTTATAGACCTAGCACCCTGAGGGCGCAGCTTATCAAAGGGCCTCCAGGGGGCTGACATTAGCAGCATGTGTGACCTGACGGAACACAGACAACCGTAATGGCAACAAGTATAAAAGTCTTGACCTTGTGATTGTGTCCAATCATTCTTGCTTCACATTTCCCGGGTGGTAAATGTTTCCACAGTTTACGGAAAATGAATGACACAAACTTCAAATGGATTAGTCATGAAAAAATTTGGCAATATAGAAAAAAACACAGATAGTTACTCAAGATTTTAAGATTTTTTTGATGTTTCCTAATATGAAAAATGACAATTTTTTTTGATAAGTCACAAATAAAAATGGGTTCCTGTTCCTTCCTGTTTCTGATCAGACAAAAGAAAGCATATTTAGGAATGACAATTGACATCAATTATTAATGATAATTGCTATCATGACTGATAATGATCGATACACGATACTGTGATTATTCTGATTTGAAAGTTTAACTAGTAATTTGGTCTGATTGCAAATGGCCTACGAAACCAACACCAGTCAATAAACTGATTAAACCCATTGACAACATCAATAACTACATATACTTAGTTTACTGTGAGACTTTTCCTTTAGTTTTTCTTCAATTAAACGTCAATAAGACGAAAGTTCGAGGTTATGTTCTGTACAACATAGTAGGACCCAGGTTTGTAGGCTGTAAGGTAAATCCTATCATTCTTTTATTTTCCTCCAAACTCAACAAACTACGTGAACTTAACCTATTAAAAAAATATATATGTTCAGCTTTGTCACAAAAAAAACCTGTCTACTCTTTACGGCCAGGCACTTTATGCAGAACTAGCTTCTTCAGGGCAAAAATAAACGTTGCTGATGAAGAATTCTCCCCGTCTTCTTCTACAGTAGACAAAATGGATTCTAAACATCGCTCTATACGTATGCAGGAATCAGGTGAAACAAAGAATTATGACAAACTAATGCCGCTCACACTGAAATATTGAGGAAGATTTGTCATAAAATCCTTATTGTTAGCAATTTTGACGCTGAAATTACTGGGAACACACTCATTTTTTTTGGCCTTATTAGTTCTACCCAGAACACAATAGACGTGTAGGGAGTGATACAAGGACATCTCATGGTTCATCTTTAAAAAGTTGTCCAGTCAACCATTTTTGGGCAGTAGAAATATCTGCTTAACAAAAGCCTCCTCTGTTGATCCTTCAACACCTTGTTGTTAGATTTTTTTTTCCAACTACGTGGCCCACTAACACACTGCCACACATGTCCATCATGAGTCAGCTACCAGAAGCTGAGGCTCCACTCTCCCAACACACTCCCAGCACATACTCAGACACAATACAGTATAGTTATGCAGCAGCAGCAGAGAGAGAGAGAAAGGAACTTTATCTAGTGTCAAGTTGCAATTCAGTTGATTGTGCTACATTTGCACATTTGCTATCTCTTCTCCTCTACCCTTCATTATTGCTCTCAATTGGCATAAATCAGACTTTTCTGATGTTTTTATGCCCTAGAACAGTGTTCCCCTTTTTTCTGCACCAATTTGTGGCAGAACCCTTGGTGTTCTGAAATATTTTCCTACCTATAAAATCTTCCTACCGGAATTAACTGAAAATGGGCACAACAAGGATTTCTCAAGTGCACACAGCCTATAACTTTCTGCTACCAGACTGGCATAAAAAGTTAGAATCTTGTATCAATGTCTCTGCATCATTTTGAGTTTATTGTTGTTGTTTTCACTGGGAAAATATTTCCTAATCAAATTGCATTATTGATGATGGAATCCTAGCCATTCTATTGGTCAGTTCTTTTGTTGATATGGGTATGGATGAAGTGGAAGTAATATCAGGATGGGGCAAAAAGGAATTGGGTGAACTCGGCACCAATTCACCAAGGGACCAGTACCGGTCCCCGGGCCAGTGGTTGGGAACCACTGCCCTGGATCATGTATCAAACTGACGCCCGGTGGCCAAATCTGGGCTGCAGCGTAATTACCGGTAAATTTGACCTGCAACATCATATCAGACATGTACTACAGTATAGTTGACCTAACAGTATTGTTAGCAGTATATGTTCTATGTTAACACACCCACATTTTTACACTATAAAGACACAGTTCCAAAGTTGCTCTGCAGGAATGGAACAACAGAGACAGTGTCATAAATTCCTTTTCTGATAATGGAATGGAATCACCAATTTGGTCGCTCTGTTATATTTGTGCTTTTGGAAAACTCTAACAGAACGCAGAAATAGAAAATAAAACAATAAAAATATTGTTTCTAAATAGTAGGACAAGGATGGGACATTTGAGAGAGAGATGATACTGGCGTTTACCCCTGAGCGTGGACACTTTCTGTGAATCTCAGAAACAAACAAAACTATTGTTCGCTGCAGTTTGGCCTGTAGAGGGAATCTAACAGATGGATTCAATTAGGGGCTTTCTTGAGGAGGCCGCCCCAGCCACACTGTGCCTTACTACAACACACACACACACACACACACACCATGTTTGACTTTTACTGCAATTTATAACAGAGCAGTTTCCTAGAAGCAAATTTTGACATCTCAATCTCAACAACCAGCAGGAAACATTGCGACAAAACATGCTACACTACATCAGCCCACATCCAACGGATTCCAGATTTCCGCCTCATCTGCCACTTCGGGGATATCTATTGGTTAGCATTCCAGGGTGGGAAGAGAAGTCGTTGTTTTTTTTCTGTCAGCATTCATAGCCTCGTTCATACAACACTTAAACAAAGCCAGTGGTGCTCTTCAGGTGGTGGTCTCCAAAATGCTCAGCTCACATGCAACAATAAATTGTATTACCATACATTTAGCAGCTGCTTTTAACCAAAGAAGTTGAGGAAAAAGCTACGAAGCTACTACAGGTCATAGTAAAATGACCTGTAGTTTGATTATATTTGATATTATATTTTTACAAAACAAAGTGATATCCTTCAACTGTTTGCACACATGCACCGAAACCAGTCTATCTGTCTTTGTTGCCATATAAACTGCTGAGTCATCCACGCCAGAGACAATGTTGGAGTTTTTTGCTTACAAGGACAAAGATGTACCTCCTTCTCCTTTGAATCCACTGTCCCTCCTCTAAACATGTCCAAACAATATCATTCTGTCTTCTCTAGCTTTCTCACCAAATCTTACTGTCCGTCTTGTCCCTCTAATGGCCTTGTTCCTGATCCTGTCCATCCTGGTCAACCCTAAAGAGAGTCTTAGAATCTCCATGATGAAGTAACAAACCATGAAGATAAATGTCTTCCAAGTTAGAGAGAAGCTAATGCAGTAACAAGGAAACAAAACGTCCCGTAACAGTAAGTTCTGATGACACAAGGAAAAACCGTGGCCAAGACAGTCCTGTCTGAACGTTCCAATATGTACAGACATACATCAATATATACTGTATATTGATCCAGGGTGCAATAGCAGTGGAGACAGAGAGCAGCCCAAAAAGACGTGTGTCTCTGAGCTGGATGAGGGGCAGAGACCTTTGTTGTCAGATTATAGGTAGGATATTCTGATTAGACTTGATTTTTCACTTTCATAGACATAAATGAGAATAAGAATTTATTCTCATGTTCAGTTTTTTGGTTTCCGTCAAAAATTTTTTTTTATTAAATTTTTCCATCACTACTTTTAGGTTACAGCTTTGCGCACAAACAGTCTTGCTTTCATTTACATAGTGGTTAGGGAGATCACAGCTTCCTGTACTGAGAAGACCTGGTTACCTTACAACAAACATAACAAACACAATGTATAAAACGTTGAAAAAATAGACTCGTATATACTGTGAAAAAGAAATAGAAATGGTCAAAAGACAATGCTACATTAACTTTTTTCCTTGTGCATGTTTCCCATTTTAAAAGTCTTGTCATGTTTGAATAAATTTATATTGTAAAAATCGATTGTGCATTTGTGATGCATAATTCAATGCATAATGAACCCGAGGACCCAAGTCCAATTCCTTAACCACTAACACCAACTGCCCCAAATAATGTGTTTGAATTGTTTCCTGACACAATAGAAAATATTTAATAGCATCTATTTCCACTACGGCCATTCAGGGAGATAAAGAGTGTCAAACGTGTTCACCCTACACCTCACGGGTCGTAGGTAGGGTGACACCAGCTGTGTGAGAAGCTAATACCTGAGCACACTTCTGACGTGATGGATCGGTGTATAAATATTTAGTTGTTGCTCTGTCGTTTTCTCCTGCATGGAAGCTCTGGCTCCGGTGTCCAGCACATGTCAAGGATGTTAGCTGATATTTTCCCAAGAAACAATGTTACAGTGACTCACAGTCAATGTCTAAATGTGGGGTACCTTTCAAGGTCCTTATTTAGGGATAAAAAGAACATTTTTTTTTTACTTTTCACTATTATTTTTTGATGTCTTAAAGATGGATGTTGACAATGTGAAAGTCTGATTGGGAAGGACTGAAGGACTGTGACCAAAATCACTTCAGTTCTTCCATCAGTGCTTATAGCGGTGTACTAACAAAACCAGGGCTTTCAGCTATTTTGGCAAACTTACCTTTACTGTATTAGGAATTCGAACAAAACAACGTATATATATATATATATATATATATATACATACATGTTTATATATGAATATATATATAAATATACACACATTATATATGTGCAATTTATATATATATATACATACATATATACAAATATACATACATATACATATATACGCATATATACTATATATGTATATAGACACAGTACATATAGAGTATATATTTATATATATATACACAGTATATATATATATATACATATTATCATATATTATTTTATTATCATAAAACCTACACTTTTAACAGGCAGAAATGGAGAATTTCCATATCATAAACAACGCTCGTACACGTTGTAATTGCGGGAATTGCAGAATTGGTCAAATATCACCGGAGGAAACAACGAGCAACGTCCAAAAATGCAGCACAAACCGAGTGAGACGTTCAAGGAACCCAGCAATCGTTACCCACAGCTAACAAATTAGGCCTAATGTACCGCTGCCGAAGGAGAATATTTACATTTTTCACAGTGATTTAACAAAGCGGAGCGGCTGTCCATCACATTCTAACGCTCCAGCTCACGTACAAAAGACATGTCAGCTGTTTTTTTTTTCTTCCCCTCCGTGTCGCTGCTGCTATGCTCGGTCCATGATCTCTCCACTCTCCCCGGTGTCATGTCAAAAACGGTCCACACTTCTATTTCATGACTTGGTATTTCACATATTAAACGGCTCCTCTTACCTCATGACGCAGCTGTTGTCAAGCTGATTCGCAGACGGCAGCCTTCAACTGCGGCTCACTCGGTCTGGACTTTACGCTGAAGTTCGCGGCTTGTTGCGAGGCTGCAGGCGACCAGATGAATTAGACCGAGATGACCGCTGCTCCAGAGCGCTGCCTACCCCGGTGAAACTTTTATTTTGTTATTTAAAGAAAAGAAAAAAACAAACATAAAAAAACATAGACTATGGGATCCTACATGTTCCAGAGCGTCTCGGCTGCGCAGGCGAAGAGTCACCGGAGCGGAGGACAGGAGAGAGTGGACCGTGGCTGACCGTCTAGGAGCACTTGAGTGGGGGCTCTGCTGCGGCTCTTTGCTCTTCACACACGGCCTTGCTGCTGCTTTCCAAGCTGCGTTCAGGGTTGCACTCCAAGCTCCGACACCAGAGCTCTCTGCTTGAAAAGAAGACACATTTTAATACTTATACACTTATACGCTTTTAACAACAAAGGATATTAAAGAAACTATAAAGTAGAACGGACTAAAAGTTATAAATTGTATGATAAGTATAAAAATAAATGTGTATATATATTGTGACGTAAGTTGAAGCCACGAGTTGGACGTGACAGTTGGAATACTTAAATTTCCAGCTGATACTACACTAATGTAAGTGTAGTATCCAATGTTAATTGCCGTTTCAATTAAATGCCAAAAAGCTTCATAAGATTTTAAATATTCTCAAAATCAAGAAATTGAGTAACTTTAGAGCACTCACCGTAAAACTTGTAATGTGTCGTTTTTGGGGAAACAACATTTTCATATATAACACATTGAGCTAATATTCAACACAGTTGTGTAAATTTTTATTTACCTCAACGGTGTGATGCATTTTTTTAAATGGTTTTACGCTGCTAAGTGAAAAACAAATTCCCGTCAAATGCTTTAGTGGCTACCAGAGTCACAATTTCCCATATGACTTGAAAGCAGCAATTCACAACGTGTGGGAAGTAGCAGCGCAGGTTGCCCCTGACAACTGGGTTGCATCACGGGCTGCGAGTTTGTGATCTGTGCACAAAGTAGCCTGCTGAAAAGAAAAGACTGTGTTCTTTGAGTCAATTGTGTGTAAAAATGAAAATATCTCAAAAAAAAAAAAAAATCTTAATATTATTGTCTCAATATTATTGTCCCAGTCGATATTTTAGTGTTTATTCCTCTTTAAAAACTAGGCTACACTTGTGCATCGTTACCACAATTCTTTTTCTTTTACTCACAATTTTCAAAATAAACCTCTTTGCTGTGTGTTTCTGTACTGATATGTAACATGCAACTGCCAGTCTCCCTCATGTTTAATTGTTTATTTATTTAATAAATGCTCTTCATTTAAATGTACTATATGTACTTTGACACAACCTTTAAATAAACCTCTACAAGTGAGTTTGGCGTGGCCTATTTTTGACAACTAAGATTCGCCTGACACTTGGTGGTTAAACATTGAATTACACCTTAACGTGACCTGTCACTTATACAGTATTTGCTATGTACTTATGTAAACATAATTAAATAGACGCAAATAAGGCAGACATTTTGATGAATAGTTTGATATTGAATGGCGCTGCCTTTATTTCCATATTATATAAAACCTTCGAAATGGTGGACGCACTTCGGGAAGGATTTAGAGAAGGATTTTTTTTAGTCTAAATTACCTAAAAGACACTCATTTACAATTCATTAAAGGTGTATGTACCGTATGTTGGATATTACGTTGAGTTTAATATGTTACTGTATCGATTTTGGACGTAAAAACGATGTTATTATCAGTAGTATATAATTAGTTTTTCTATAAAGCGCATATAAAGCACTGGCATTTATATTAATAGCTTTACAGTAAAAATAATAATAATTGAAATAATAATAATTTTAACGCTTCATTGAGTATGCTTTAATGGCAGTAGGGGTCAGAATTGCGCTTCCGGCGCCCGGCTGCCAGAAACGCAAAGAAGAAGGTAACCCGGATGTTCTACTTGTTCTTCGAGTTCTTGATTCTGATTGGTTGCTGTCACGCTGCTGCTGATGTGGTGTTCCGAACATTGCTAACCAGCTGCTAGGTTTCAAACTGATTTTTTTTCCCTGAACAATAACTTTGTTTTACACAAAATGCCTTACTATCAGACTTGGGAAGAGTTCGCCCGGGCAGCAGAGAGACTGTATCTAACTGAACCCATGAAGGTACATTTTTTTGTCATTAGTTCACCCAGTTTCGTTTAGACGTGACTGTGTGTCTCTAAAGCTGTGATTAACCAAATTTCTTTTTCTGCTGTGTCCGCAGGTCAGAGTGGTTCTTAAATATAGACACTGTGACGGTAACCTCTGCATTAAAGTAACCGACGATGCCGTGGTAAGAAATGGAGAAATTTTAACTTTTTTCGCTATTGCACCGAAAACGATCTAACAAACATATTTCGATCGATACATTTACCTTTTTCGTCGATAAACTCACGTCACTACGTCCACCTTAGTGTCATTTTAACCTTTAACCTTTTAACTTTTCGATTGAAGTCTGTTTTCTATAAATTCTATTTCCTGTAGTATTAAAACAGGGTACTTTTGATTAAAATAATATGCTAATGAATCAACTGTAGCACAATTTTCTTCTATTGATTTGATTAACTTAAGCTTATCACATTACCATTTGTTTGATAAAATTAAAACCATCTATCTATCTAGTTGTGAATCTGACCTCTCAATCCGAATTATTGTTCGAATGTTGAATCACTCCCAATAAAACCTGTCTCCCATCTTTCTAGTGCTTACAATACAAGACAGACCAGGCTCAAGATGTAAAGAAGATTGAAAAGCTCCATGGAAAATTGATGAGACTCATGGTGTCCAAAGAGACTCACAGTGGGGCCATGGAAACAGATTAAGAACCACTACAAGCAGCAGGATCTGCTCCACAAGACCATGGACTGAGTGTAGAGGACAAAGTAATCATTTTGGGTACAGGACTGTCAGAGTTCAAGAAATTTATTCTACAAATCTGAAATATTATGACACTGATCCTTCTCTTTCTACCTTTGTAACGCTGTCAGAGATGTGACATAATACTGTATATATACTCCCAGGAATGTATTTCCATTACATCTTTTTTAACTAAAATTGTCATATTGCTCACATAAAGCATGATCACATCTCTGATGCTACGAACAGTGTCAACAAATGGGGAAAGTCGCAAAAGAAGAAAGGAAATGTAGTAATGGGACAGTGTGTACTAATCCCTCTGCTGCTGACAAGGCAGCAAAGTGGCTTTGGCACCATTTTCAGGTGTTGTACTTTATTTTTTTTATTTATTTTTAAAAAAAGGATGAAATTATGGCACAAGGAGGCTACAGCACGTCTTATTTTTAAATCGATGTTGCCGTTTTTTTGGTTCTTTCTCATCAAATAATGCTGCCTGAAGGAAGCAAGTTTTTTCTCATTTGTCATCAACGTTGTGGTGAAACCATTCTACTGCACATGCGTCTTCAAATGCTAAAAGTAGTTATGTTACATTTTTAATAAATGTTAATTTAGTCCAGTACATATGGTATCACGTTTGTACTTTTTCTTTGTGCAATTCTGAGAATCTTCAAGAAACCACACATTAGTCAGGGTATTGCTCACAACAAGCTTATGTTCAAAAAGCAAGATTGTATTGTAATTGGTACTGTGTTTTGACTTTGAGGCAGTGACCAGAAATGTAGCTGTTTAACTTAGGTCACCTGAAATATGTAAGAAATGATAACAATTGCGGTTAAAGCTGTTATTTTTACCTTTCTAAATAATGACCTTATGATTACAGTCTTGGAACAGCTGCATTCATTCACTTTCAGGCAAAATAGCTAATGATACAGAGTATAGGTTGAAATGGAAAACATTAATTAAATATATATATATACTGTGTATATATACACACACACAATATGTGTGTATTTAGTTAGATAACTACACACATACACACAAAACAGACATATTTCCATACATATATAAACAGACATATAACAAAGCACTGTTTTATTCATAATAAGTATGTCTTCTTGAATGCAAAGACAAATGATAGCAGGTATTTTTTTCAGACGTGCAATTCAATATTTTAATATGTACAATCTAAATGAGGGTCACAATTTGGAGAAAATGTCAAAATACAATAGTTACTCCCTAACAATAATGTGCAAAAACCATGTAGTAGTTTGCAATTGTAGATCGATATTATTGGTATCGGCTAATATTTAATTTTTGAATACATGTGTTTATTGTATTTCTATAATACATTACTCATAGCAGCGGAAGTCGCCCTGCTGTCCGATTTAGCTGTTGCCGCTATCAGTACTTTTATTCTGAAATTCCGACTCTAGTCCTGTTCCCTTTGTAAACCTGGCACAATAACAAAGGTTTCTGTTACGTAACCCAACCCGATCCGCCAAGCGTCTGGAATTCAGAGCAGCAGCAGCAACAGCGTCAACGGCAGCAGGTAAAGTTAACGCAACTCTCGTCTGACATACTTGTGGATGTCGTCGCGTCTTTTACGATGCAACTAACGACGTTAGTCGATAAAATAGAGAGTTTACACAGGGCAGAAAAAGAAGTTGTGTTCGGGTGCAGTCTAATGTCTAGTTCAGTGCAGCCCTATCAGGAAGGAAGGGAAGGAAAGCAACGGTGGACCGCAGTGGTAACTTGGCCGTAGGGGGATTCGAACCGGGGACCTTGCGGAACCAGGTCCGCTCTCTTAACCACTAGGCCACCGACTGCCCCAAACAGATTAGCATCATGCATTTTTGCAGGAAAGTTCACATGAATAGGGAACAAGACAAAATACTTGTCATCAGATTGCTGATCGGTCACGCCGTCGATTCGTGGACCAGTTTGGACATTTCTGTAGTTATGTGAACTTCATTTTGTGTTTAGTCACCCATTGACATGTAGGTAATGTTTGACTTCCGTGCCTATTGGGTGGAGCGGAGAAATTTCAGACAGTGTTGGGTAATTTCACCCTTGCTCTAAATTGTTCCCCGGCTGATTATTCAATGTTTGGCTGGAAAAAAAAAAAAAATAGGCACTTGACAGATGGACTCCGCTGATAAGACTTGGAAAAAAGACTTCACCTGGTAATGGGAAATTAAAAAGTAATTTAATTGCCGTAAGTTATAAATGTATTAAGGTTCATACAAGCTGAAGTACTTGTATAGCATGAGGTCACAAACTAGCGGCCCGTGGGCCATTTGCGGCCTGTGGAGCGATATTTCGCGGCCCCTGCCTTGACCTGAAAGTAGAATTTATAATAATATTTAATAGATTTGCTCTCCAAATTTGATGGTAAATTCTTTAGTTCTAAAAAACCCTGATCTACACTCTCCTTCTGGTTGAGTGTTGTATTACACAGAATATAATCTTAGAGATTTACGACATATGTTTAAAAATACTAAAATATAATTGAAAAATTGTATCCTGAGGCATAAAAAACCTATAAATTATTGCTAATAAAATGCCATTTCTTTACATGTTGCAATGTCTGCATCTTTACTAAAGGCCTTAACGAAATCCCCTTAAAGAGGCTGAGAACTCCATAAGGGAACAACTATGTAAAAGTGTCTGTCTGGGGATTTTCTTTTTTTTTTTTTTTCCCACATTTTTCCTCATAACACATGACCTACGGAACTGTGTCACACTCATTGAATTATGCCAGTGTTATTTTATTACTGAGGCATACTTCAGGTAACAAAGACTATTCTGATTTAATAAATTAAAATTGAGTTTGCTGTCAACTGTTGCACCCTAACCAGGTAAAACTCCAAGATCCTACGAAGTAAAGTTCTGTCCTGACAGAAGAACGTCAAGAACTTTAGAACGTTGATAAAAATGTCTGGTATCTAATAGAGCAAAGGTATATAATGTGTTCAGTGACCTCAGTAAGACACAAAGGACTGAACAACTTGCAAAGAAAAGAATTTGTGTTAAAGGTGAACAAACAGCAGTACCTGGAATGGCCTCAGAGTGAGGATGGTGGTGTATAGATGTACAATTGCCAGTTCCACCTGTGTAGTTGACTGTAAGTTAGATGTAACACAAACAAAAAAACAGATTAAGACAAAGTGATTTAAATATGCATTTTCATCTGGTGCAGCAAAACCAAGATATAAATGAAACTCTGTGTCCATAAATTTGTAATATGAGTTTCAAGTTGCTCACAAAATAAGATTAACATTTATTGAACATAATATGCTAAAATGCCAACAAAAGACTTTCTTTATATAATGGATTTCTACTGGTGGAGAAAAATCTAATATTGATCCAATATCACATTAGTATACTTATATTAGGCCCAATCTTAGCATAACTACGCAATATCTTTGGAAAATCCGATTGGTTTAGAATTTTTCTCTGATTATGGACATCCGATAACGCAAGGCCTTGGTTTATCCAATATCTAAACTAGTTAAAAGTGATTAAAGATAATCTTTGACTCCATTTATTTTTCTACCTCGTTCCAGACTCTGAGCATCATGTTCACGTTGGTGCTCGTGGGCCTTGTGGTTGGAGGACTGGTCTATTTCGTGTTTCAGAGAAGGAAGAGCCAAGTTCTGACAGTAGAGGATGGTTGGTGGGGAGCTGGAGCGCCCCCCGATGGTGCGGAGGATGTCAGCATACGACCATTTAAAATCACAGCCAGTGATGAAGAGCTTGAGGTCAGCTTTGGAATGGTTTATTATGAGGTGAAGTCAGGACAGAGAAAAGAAAAAAAAATAATAATCGTTATCTTCTCAGGACCTTCACCGAAGAATAGACCAAACACGTCCTGTTGCTGCCCTGGAGGACAGCCAGTTTCATTACGGCTTCAACTCTCAGTATTTGGAAAAAGTGATCTCTTACTGGAGAAATGACTTTGACTGGAAAAAGCAGGTGGACAAACTCAACCAGTACCCCCAATTTAAGACCAGCATTGAAGGTGAGGCTGCACGCACATCTGACAACCTCTGTGAAGAAGCACGAGTCACAAAAACATACATAAAATACTATTTTAATATGCAAGTTGCACCTGAGGATTAGACCAAAACCCAGCAAAATAATGAAGGAAATGTGTGACTTATAGTCCAGAAAATATAGTAACGACTATAGCGTATGTGTTGTATCTCTAACACAGGCATTGACGTTCATTACCTGCACGTGAAGCCCAAGAATGTGCCGCAAGGGAAGACCGCCGTTCCTCTGATAATGGTTCATGGCTGGCCGGGTTCTTTTTATGAGTTCTATGGAGTGATTCCTCTGCTAACAGAACCGTCAGACGCCGATGATCTTGTGTTTGAGGTTGTGTGTCCCTCTATACCGGGATACGGGTTCTCTGAAGCGCCGCAGAAGAAAGGTTTGTTCAAATACATAAATACATATTTGGATGAAAACAAAACAACAACACACAGTTGTATATGCTAGAATTGGAAATTAGTGGATAGATTAATTACATTAATTCTAATGTTACACATGTCTTAATCATTTCTTTGTGTGTGTTTGCAGGCTTTAACACAGTTTGTGCAGCTAGCATCTTCCTAAAGCTAATGAAACGTCTGGGTTTCCAGCAGTTCTACGCTCAGGGTGGAGACTGGGGATCGTTGATCACCACCAACATGTCACAGCTGGATCCAAAGTAAAAATAAAATCCCAACCAAGCCACCAAACACCTGAAAGAACCTGTCTGAAATGTCGTCTGTTTGTTTGTTTACCCAGGTCTGTGAAAGGTCTGCACCTGAACTTTTTCCCTGATGTCAAACCTAGTCCATTCCTGATTTTATCACTGATGCTCGGTCGTCATTTCCCTAATCTGTTTGGATTCAATGATGTGGATGTAAGGGGTATCTTTCCCTGCAAGGAAAAGATTCTTATAGAGACCATCAAAGAAAGTGGATACATGCACATCCAGGCCACCAAGCCTGACAGTGTGGGTAAGTGCCTGAAAATGAGTTCTATTAATGCATTAAAAGAAGAAAAAATATGATTATTTTGGGGTTTTTTTCCTAGGCCGAGCACTCAATGATTCCCCTGTAGGTCTCGCAACTTACATCCTGGAGAAATTCACCACATGGACAAACCGTGACTTCAGAAATCTGAATGATGGTGGACTCACCAGGTATTGGGTTATCAGCTGTTTTCAGACCTGACCAGTAGATGGGGCTGTATAGAGTTTAAATTGTGTAATAAAAGCAAGGAAGGATATCAGGAGTTTTTGGAATGTTTTTTAGGAAATTCTCCCTGGACGATCTCTTGACCAACATTATGATCTACTGGGTTTCACAATGTATCATCCCATCCATGAGGTTCTACAAAGAAAACTTCGCCGAAGGCCTTCATCCACCACATACACAGTGAGTAGCAACAAATAAAGGACAACACTGAAGCTCTAACCCATATTTGTGAAACCAACCTGAACACAACATCTCCTTCTAGGATACCGGTTAAAGTTCCCGTGGGTTTGGCCTCCTTTCCTAATGAGCTCATACACACACCCAGAGTGTGGGCTGAAAGGAAATTCCGCAACATTGTCACCTTTACTTACATGCCCCGTGGTGGACATTTTGCTGCCATGGAGGAGCCACATCTGATGGCAGAAGACATCCAGAAGTTCACCAAGGCAGTGGAGAAGCGAAAGTAGTGGAGCAGTTGAGACGTTGTGACCAAATAACCTGAAGACAAACATGGAAAATAGATTGAAAGTGAGAATTTTTCAAGGTTAACAACATTTGTAACATTGGTCAAATCTAAAGAGTTAATTTGGAAAATTGAAAGATGTTTCCTTCCTCAACTTAGGAACTTATATCGAAACACATTGAATAACTTCTTATCAAGAAGTAAAACGCATAAATAAGTTGCTCCAAAGCGTAAGTCGCTACAATGCCCTCTAGCGGCTGTCAATGTGAAAATAACAAAAGTGATATTATACCTTAGTTGCAAACCCAGCCAAAGAATGGGACAAAAGTGCGAATTTTTAAATAGCAGAACAAAAATTACATTACATTTAGACCAAAAAATTACTTTGTATTGTATTTTCTGTTGCGTTAACATACAATAATTTGCTAAAATCAACCATATGTTTTAAAAATGGCAGCATAACTTCTAGAGTCTAGTGAAATCAAATTGAATAAGATCTGATACTGCTTGTTGAAAAGGGCTTTTACTTGCTGTGAGATTGTTACTTCTGTGTACTCTTTCAAGCTCAAGTATAACTATATTAAAACTCTAAACTTATACCTGCTTTATACTGTAGAGTGTGTCAGATCTAACACATGATCTTTGGATATTTTAATCCGTAGTTAATGCAGAAAAAGGACATTGATGTCTGCTTAGATCAAGTGCTGTTTCTCTTTTGTATCTAGAAGTCAGAAGTGTACATGCACGTGCAGATGAAAGTAAAAGCAAATGAAAACAAACACCAGCGTCTTTTCGTTATTCCTCTGACCGATGTTCATCTTGGTTCTGACTTCTTTACAACAACCCTTGTAGTCCTGATAACAGCTAACCAAGCAGCTGCAGATGGTGAGTCAAAGTTCACAGGCTGATGTAGCATCGACAGCAAAGACAAGGTGCCGAGCATTCCTTGAAAAAAAAAAAAAAAAAAAAAACAATACTAATACTAAAAAAAAAAAAAAAAAAAACACAACATCTTTTCTGAAGTTGCAATAAAACCTGATAGGACCCAATTAAAACACGAGTTGTGGCAGATAAATATTCCGTTCTGAAAAATTCTCCTACCTATAAAATCTTCCTACCCAAATTAACTGTGCATG
>JAFBJS010001215.1:34521-174252 GCA_016785265.1 Paraplagusia blochii
AAAGACAAGGTGCCGAGCATTCCTTGAAAAAAAAAAAAAAAAAACACAACATCTTTTCTGAAGTTGCAATAAGACCCGATTAAAACACGAGTTGTGGCAGATAAATATTCCGTTCTGAAAAATTCTCCTACCTATAAAATCTTCCTACCCAAATTAACTGTGCATGGGCACAACAAGGATTTCTCAAGTGCACACAGCCTATAACTTTCTGCTACCAGACTGGTATAAAATTTAGTTGTCATTTTGAGTTTATTGTTGTTGTCTTCACTGAGAAAATATTTCCTGTTACATTATTGATGATAGAATCCTAGCCACACCTGTCAATACCAGTCAATGCAGTCAAAGCCATAAACACAACAGTCCTATGAGTTGGTTCAGTCATTTAATTCTTTTTTATTTTTTTTCGGTTTTGGCTGAATCTCTCTATTACTATCGAGAACCTAAGTGTAGCAATTCCATCTGGGTGCATTCCAAATGTTAGTGAACAGGTTGTATTAAAGCGCAGACACTTGCCAAAAAGTGGTCCAAACTAAGGCTAAGTGAATTTCCGCCTCCCTTATTTTCAATGGTCAATGTCGCAGCGTCCTGAGCCCCTGACCCCCTCTCAGCCCCCGTCCAGATGTAGCGGAGCTTTCGAGTTTCCCAAGCTCCTCAGTGCCCTACACCCTCCCACCCAGAGCTCTACTCCCCTCGGCTGGGCTGCCTGCTCCTCTTGGCAGCCAAACAGCCAGGGGAGGATCAGGACAACCGGGCGGTTGGGATAAGGAGTATATGAAGTTCCTCACATTACCTCACCCGATAAGGGAAGAATCAGAGAAAGAGAGGGAAGACGTGGGGTGAGAGACAGAGAGAGAGAAGGAGAAGGCCAGACTGGGAGGACTCCTCCAGTTGGACACTGATGCTCAGACAAGCAACAAGTGACCGTGATGTTTTCTTAAATAACTGCATCAGAGCCCGTGTACCAATGACTTCATAATTCACTTCAAGAAAGGGATTTTTTAACCGTTCTTCAGAATGAAAGATAAACATTGAAGTGTCAGTTGTTCATAGAGTGTTGGAGCGCCATCCATGGCTGTCAATCCCCTGGAAGGTCTCCGTAAAGTGGCATCGAAGCATCAGCTGGACTTCAGCTTCACGGAGAAGCAGCAGCTCCAGCAAACATCCACTGGCGGCAGAGCAGCATCTACGCGCAGACGGAGGCAGAGTCCACACTGCAGCTGGACGCAGCCCGGGAAGATGGTGAGTCAGAGTAAGACATGGAAGAGACGGACCACCGTCGACACGTCTGTGCTAATAAGATCACGGTTAGGCCAGGACCAACGCACAACTTTGAACTTAAATATCACACAGCACTATCATTCAGAGAGGAATGTCCAACAGCATAAATTGATGGACAACAGAGAGACAGACAAAAATACAGACAGACAAATGGATAAATTGATGGACAACAGAGAGGCATACAGAAATACAGACAGACAGACGGATAAATAGATGGACGGACTGAGAGACAGAGGGACAAAAATACAGACAGATGGATAAATAGATGGACGGAGAGACACAGACAGCCAAGACAATAATGTCCGTAAGTTACCAAAGGATACTCCTGAGGGATCTATCTATCTAGAAGGAGAGACAAAGACACTTTGACACAGAAAAGCAGTTAGACATACAGATAAACAGATAGATAAAAGACGGACAGATACACAAGCAGATAGAAAGAAAAGAGAGACATAAAGATGGATGAATAGATGGACGGACAGAGACGCAGACAGACAGAAATACAAACAGAAAGATAAAAGACAGACTGGTAGACAGATAGACAGGCAGATGGACAGATAAATAAAACTCAAGTCAACAACACATGAAAAATGTGACTACTGTTACTCACATGAAATGAATATGTGAATGGGAAGTACCGATTCTGTAAAATATCCCTCCTGTCTTTTCCCTGTCTTCTGTAACAGGTACAGTCAAAATGTGGGTCCGGGCACGACTCTGGCTCCAGTTGTTGTACTGCAATCCGTTCTCCAATGATCAAAAGTCACTCGCCACAAAATGCAGCCCGAGAGAGGAATCGTGTACGCAGCTTACGGGAGGCCTTTCACAGCCTACAGGTCCGACAATTATCAAATATTTTACTACAATTCTTGTTTCTTTTTTGGTAATGTAATAACTTACTGTTGGCCAGTAGCCGGTACTAACCCAGTAGTCGGTCAAAACTGAAAAAGCCTTTTGGATGAAAGGTGAAACATCTACAAGACACCTACAATACTAAGCCCAGATGCCCTTGAAATGTGACTGAAATATGTTGATAGTAAAATTAAGTCATAACAACAATTTGCAGTCCAAACGGCATGTTAAATACAGTATGTGCTGCTCCACAGGCTGCTCTACCATCAGTACCACCTGACACCAAGTTGTCTAAACTGGATGTTCTGGTTCTCGCCACCAACTACATAGCCTACCTGACAAAGACTTTGGACGATGGAAATATTCTGGCTAAGAACAGTCTGCCACCGAGGTCTGGTGGATACTTGCATCCAGTAAAGGTGATTAAAAAGTATAGCCAGATAGACAGACAGATGATATTAGAGTAAACGTAATATTGATAAGCCTTACACTGTTCTTCCCGTTAATTTGGGTTGGGTTTTGCTATATTTATTGGAATCGCAGAGAGTTCCGAGCTGTTGACCTCAATTTAGGTGCAGCATTTATTGGTATCGGCCAATATCGGTATCAGAAAATAAGTGTTTGAACAATTTCAGCTAACTGGTTGTGGACACAAAGACATATACTATTTTTTTTTTACTATGTGGCACTCATAGTCTGGGGAAACACTGATTACAGCAGGGATTTATGGAAGTTAATATGGAAAAATGCCAAGGAAAATATACTCAGTATTGAAAGTAGTATATAAAATATAGATAATCATTAATGGACAGAGATACTAATGCCGTGCAGTTTTATTTGGACTTATTGTCTTCTCTCTTCAGAGATGGCCGATGCGTTCCCTACTCTACTGTGGCAGCATTGGAGAGCTGCTGTCAGAATTCCCTTCCAATCAAGCGACCCCAGCTGGACATGAGGAGACACTGAACCCTGTCTCAGAAAACACAGAATCATAATCAACACATGTTTTCAATGAGGACTTATCTGGTATCATCTACCCACAATTCACTTCTTTTTACTTTATCTACCTAACCTGCTCTATACCTTTTC
Source organism: Paraplagusia blochii (assembly GCA_016785265.1). Classification (NCBI taxonomy): domain Eukaryota; kingdom Metazoa; phylum Chordata; class Actinopteri; order Pleuronectiformes; family Cynoglossidae; genus Paraplagusia; species Paraplagusia blochii. The sequence continues at coordinate 37,741 of JAFBJS010001215.1, forward strand.
TCCACCAAGCCTTTAATTTCTTATTTTTCTACTTAAAGTAAGGAATTACTTCGCTACCGTCTCCCATTTAAAAATGTCTGGTACTTAACTTTATAATGTGTTTATGGGATTTTACATTTTTTGTTGATTTTCAAATAGTCCACTGAGATATATGTTTGTTCATTTTGGGCTTAAATGAAAGCAAATAAAATAACTTGTTGTGACTTGTTTTACTTCTAAATCCTCTGTACAGTAGTGACAAAATCAGAAATAAAATTCCATAAACGGCAATGGGTTTATATTCATAATTTCCGAAATACACAAAGGCAACTTGATGATAAACTAGAATAAAAAAAACTGAAACAAGACATAAGATTAATGGTCGATAAAAGTCTTATTTCTTTCCTGGTTAAGTTTAATCATCATTCCAGGAGGGACACTAAGAATGGCCATAAATAAATGCACACATACTGTCTCTCTTTCTCACAGACTAATATTGTTGTTTTCCAGGCCAGCGGGTTGACAGTATTAGATTTAATGAAAGGAAATGAAAAAAGACTGGACCACAAATCACTACATGGTAGGAACAGTGTGTAACCTGTTATCTTGATTTACAACAGGGTCTCAGTTTCATTAGCTGTAAAGTAAGCATGTGTTTCACAATTATTTTGATTACTATCTTCACCCAGGTCTATATTAATGCCATTATTATAATGGTTAGCTTCGTGTTAGCCATAGAGGCTTTGTTCATGTCCTGGCAGTGTAAAATTCACATTAAATGTTGGTAAAATCATAGGAAACATTATTATAATCCCGAAATCAAACTCTATTAATGCCATTATTATAATGGTTAGCTTCGTGTTAGCCATAGAGGCTTTGTTCATGTCCTGGCAGTGTAAAATTCACATTAAATGTTGGTAAAATCATAGGAAACATTATTATAATCCCGAAATCAAACTCGTGTAACGAGTTTAACCATTAATTAAGCAACAACAAAGCACAATACAGTCACAACATGTAATGTTTATCAAACGGTTAATTTGATTCGCAATTTAACTCACCGATACTTTGAGTTTAGATAGCGTTTCCCATTCCAGTTCTAATATTGAGGCATTTTCATCTCTAACCATGTTAATGTTAAAATTCCAGTCTGTCTCGTCGTTTTATCCGGTTACGGCTGACAATCACGGCTAATAACAACAATAATACTTAATTATAGCACCTGTTACAGATGCAGTTTACCGGCTTCGATTTACAAACCGTCCAATCAAATCACTCAAATCTAAGCGTCACCGTACCTAGCAACAAGGCTGGTTGTTGTCAACTGAAAATCTGATTGGCTGAAGAGACAGACCTGGGGTCATTTATTCATCTCCCGGATGTCCCCACTGCTGAAATGCGATTGGATACGAACCTAAAAATACGTCACCGGAAGTAACAAAAAAGTAATGGTCAAAATAGATTATACGGTATTATTTCAACAACTACTTTTGATGATTAAAAGATCCTTAAAAATATTTTACATATTAAAATAGAATAAACAACTAAATAAAAACAGAAAATAAATGTCCAAAGAAAATCTGAATTTTTTCATTTTTATTTATTGAATAAAGAAGCATCACAGTGGTTGCCAGTCACATGAGAATGTAACGCTCCTGCTTGACTACACTGAACTGGAGACATAAAGAAACTAAAGAGAGACTTAAATTGAATAACAACGTTACAAACATACAATGTAAACTCCACTAATTCAAATGCTGTGTCAAACTGTCTCGAACAAGGCAGCTAATTAATGTCAATAAATATATATTAATAAATAAATATTTTGAAATACATTTTGTGCTAAAGACCTGAGTCACTGTTTTCAACCATTTATTAAAATGGCTACAGAACAGAAGGAGTAAAGAATATTAATTTTCTTCTGCTTGTCCGTTGCCGGGTCGCAGGGGCATCTGGCGCCACCCAAATCACATTGCACCATATTGTGAGCCTTCCTGTGGGTGGTGGGCCCAAAAGAAGTCGGCACTAGCTGCTCAGTGGCAACCTGGCAGCTGTCAGATTCAAACCGGGGATCTTGCAGATTCAAGTCCATGTCCTTAACCACTAGGCCACCACAGCCATGGGAGTAAAGAATATAATGAATGAGTAGAAAGAATAAAACACTGCACAAATTAAATTGTGTATATACTGGACATTTGGTACAAAAAAAAAAGAAATATTGTAATCAGGGATCACAAGTGAAAGTAAATCCGGACTTTGAAGTTAGAGAGGATTTAATAGACAGCCATGTAAAGTTTCCAACATCCTCCTTATTACCACTCCGTATCTCCAACACATCATTTACCCTGTATTTAGTTACCGTGTCGAGGAAGTGCAATCCCTAAAATACAACTTCAAACTCAGCTCCAAGTCCGTTCTTCATTTTGATGTGTCTGAGAAGCCGACGCAGATGAAGGAGAGAGAGCGAGAGGGAGATAGTGGATTCACTAAAATATTATTATCTCCCAATGGAGGAAAATGGGAACAGCTCCATGATCAACAGTCTCGTGTTCAAGGCTGACTCTATAAATCAGCTGCAGGCTGCTGGTGGTTGGAGTGAGGTGAAGTGGAGGCTTGGACTGTATTCGAGATGATGAAGGACCTGGGCTAAACAATATGAACATATAAACAGTATTTATATTCATTCAGCTGCTAATTTTTTACCAGGTCTCAGCAGTCTCCATCACTGCCACCCAAATCACACTGCTTCATACTGTAAGCCTTCCTGTGGATGGGGAGCCCACCTGAAGTTATGTGGGTCGGGGCGGTGCTATGAGGCCGGCAGCTGTTGGATTCGAACCTGGAGGCCTTGAGAACCCAGGTTTATTTCCCAGTGGTCCCCAACCACCGGGCCGTGGACCGGTGCCGGTCCGTGTGGCAATTGGTACCGGGCCACAGAGAGATGATGCTCAGCTTAACACAATTTATGTTTTATTTATTATTAGACGCTAAAAAGTGTTTTGATAAAGGACCAGATCCCCTGATGTTTGAATGTCCAGAAGATGTCCAAAAAATACCACTCTTATGCTGGACGTTTCATTTTCATTAGTGGTCTTTATCATCTACACCTCAAAGACCCGTCCTGAAAAAATTCTCTAGACATTTGACCGGTCCGTGGCGCAAATAGTGTTGGGGAACACTGCACTAGGCCATCAACTGCCCAACCTCACTCGGGCTTTTTTTGAAAAATAATTCTAAATAAGTCCTTAATATGGAAAAATTGAAGAATAAAAAACGAAGTAAGCTGTTGAATATGTCCTGTATGTGAAATATGGGAATGTAGATAATATTAAATATATTAATACACTCTCCTACAAAGAAATGCAGCTTATTTCTGTGCTGCGAGAGGTTTTGCGTAAGAACGTCCGTCCTCCTCTGACCCTCCCTTTCATGTAAAAAGATAATAAACAAATATTTTTACTATCTGCCGCTCATTATGGTCTGGAACAAACTGATTACAGCGTGGATTTATGGAGTGTGGAGACACTGTTAGAGTTCAGCATAAGCTCAGACCATACAGAGGAAACCACATGAGTGAGGAGTGTGTGATTTACAGCAAAGATAAGATGAATTCACATTTGTAATACTTTCTTTGACCAATAAATTGCACAGGAATTATTTAACAAAAAACTTTCTTTTTTTACTTTATGTTCCTGAACTATGATGCACAATGTTTTGTGATGAATAAAAAGTCAAAACGAAAGAAACATAGCAATTTGCATTATTTCAAAGATCCTCTCAAATTCCAAGCATACACTTTTCAAAATAAAAGTCACAGCTGAGTTAGGAAAGAGCTTACAGATAAACCAGAAGGGGAAAACAGGTTTTTAATGACATCTTGATCAAAGTAAAGGACCAACATCTTACATTCAAACAGTACATTCAATCAACACTAAAATTATTTAGACATTATACAATATTTAAATAGCACGACAACTTTTTTTAAAGCATTGAAAGTACAAGGTTCAAGTAAAAGTCAGAATCAAGTTACGAGAGAAGTGGATTTAACGTCCAGTCTGTTTTTTTCATTATTTTTTTAAATTCGTTTTTTTCTATAGATTGTGCTTTTACATTAGAGATTCTCACTGACCCTGTCTCAGCACAGTAGTGTGTCCTTCAAGAAGTATGCTATTGCCAAGCACATAACAGTATCTTTGTCAGCTAACCCGGATGTTTACTCTTCCACTAGATGGCAGCAGATAAGATATTTTTCTTCAGTTGATTTTTCTTCAATTAAAGAGCCATGATTCATACATAGCAAGTAAGTTACAATTTGGAATCTGGTGAATCAGGAGACACTTCCTTTTACATGGTGAGGCAACCATCTCGACCAGAGCCAACATCAGGTTGCTGACGTCAATCTGTGATTATCTGATTCCACAATATTTCATCAACTGCAATTGTCAATATATTAACAATGTGTTCTATAGGTGCACAACAAAAAAGTACTGTAGGTTTGAAATGTTGACAGATCGAATATGGACCACATGATCATCCTTCTACAGTGCCTTTGGTTTAATTGATAATCGTGATCTTTCTTGTTCTGTTGAGACCAAAAAAACCAAATAATCCAATGTGGGAATATACATACAGTGATCCCTCTCCTGTCCCGGGAGTTGTGTTCCATGACCCACTATGAAATGGGAAAACTAAAATTTCTATGTAAGGTAAGCAAAGCAAAGCAATCGTTTACAAAGGTGCTCATCCTGATTCACAAAAAAGACACATCTACATTTTCAAACCCACACTTTCATGTGTATAGTGAAAAGCATACATATATATACACACACATATATACACACATATACATATATATACATACATACATACTGTATATATACATATATAAATATATACATATATAAGTATATATGTACATATATACACACATATATGCATATATATGCGTGTGTATTAAACATAAACTCGATCTTTTAAGATCGAGTTTAAGACCTCAATTTTGTAAGTGTTATTCACATTTTACAACAAAAACTTTTTTGTGGGTATAGCGAAAAAAAATTCAAGACATGGTATTAGATATAAAATAGATAGACGATAGAAATAATAGACAAGAGAAATATTGTAATGTACTGGAGGCGAAAACAATATCTCGATGTAGAGAGGAAACGCTGTATATGTGTATTCCAAACACATATACTATCTTATCTGTATATGTATATATACATATATCTGTATATGATACATATATGTATACACCTGCATGTATGCATATATATAGAAATATACACGTGCACATATATTCATATATAAATAGAGAACTATACATTTCCTTCCTCTTAAACAGAAGTTATTCCAGATTATATGTGCAATGTCTTTTCCCAACAAAGGTCGTTTGGGTCAACAGTAAGACAACTTCACTAAGGCTGCAGGATTCAAACAAAAGAAGAAGAAGAAGAAGAAGAAGAAGAAGAAGAATACCAACGAAGGCACAGACCAAAGCAGAGGAGCCCTCTTGGCTCCAGTGCTTCTGAGGTAAATCTCAGGTTTATTTGGAATGCATAGAAGGAAGAATTCTTGGGAGAACACAGAGGATAAATATTGTTGCCTAACAATATTTATCGGTTCGGGGGAAATTACTGTGACAGTGTCCCTGTCTTTTCCTCTCTCTCTCTCTCTGTGCTGTGTTACTGTGTAACAGATTGGTTGACTGTTACAGAGAAAGGCCACACGGATAGAGTAAGCTGCTTTTCAACAACTTATGGCAGAGTTAAAGATTTGTCTTTGTGCTTTTCAAGCGTTGGCAGTCTGAGAATATTTTATTTAAATTATTTTTACAGCTTTTAAATTATTATTTATATTAAAGTACTTAATGATGCCCACGTTTTTTGTTTTTTTTTACAGAAATACTTTATCAGAGCGTTTTGATAACATCGCAGGCTCACACTTCAAGTAATTTCAGGCATGTAGAAAAATCCCACATTATGTATAAAAAACATACATAATAGTGTAGAATTTTGTAAAAAGAAATATATAAAAATGACTTCATTAAAAAAAAAATATCACAGGTCAGGTCTAGTGTTTGGGATGTAACCTGACACATTGCTGATACATACGGGGTGTGACAAGACAAAAAAGCCCAGGGACTTCCAACTCATCAAGGTCCAAGTCTTGGACACGAAAAATGTTTTCCCCCTAGTGGTGGGTTAAAGCTATGACATCCTGGTAGCTCTGCAATGGAAGCTGACCCTTAGAGCAATTATTCTTTCCAGTGTATTTGTAGAATAAATGAATTATATTTGTACATAAAAAAAATCTGCAAGGGCAAAATAAGGCCCGGGGACCGCATGCAGGCCGTTAAGCATTGTAATACGGCCTGCCAAACTTGTCCTAAGTATGTATGTCTGTATGTCATTTGTCCAGGTCATAGCATCCAAAAATCCAATAGTTGGAAGCAACTTGGAATTACTTGGAATCTTGACAGAGCATGTATTTGGTATTTGGTTTGTATTATTACATTGCCTTTTCCCTGCACTGCAGAGAGAAGGTTTTTTAGGATTCTAGCTTTTCAGCCCTTGTTCCAGGCTGGTGATGCCTGTTGTAGCACATCAGGTAAAATGAGCTTAAAATGATCAGTAATTAAAGCAAAAATATGACACATATATCAATTATAATAATGATGATTCTAGAGAAATTTAGTGTTTTAGTGCTCTCTACAGACTTGGCCTTTGTCTTTGCAAACCCCCCTGAATGTATCATATGAATGTGAACTGTTACATTCCCAAATCACCACCACGGTCAGTTACTGGCACAGTTATATCAAAATTTCACATTAAATTGCAAAGAAATGATTATTGATTTAATGTGAAATTACCTCTTACTAAAAACATGTACAAAAAAGTGAAAGAAAATCTGTATATGCTCTGGATAAGCTGGGTTATCGAGCGTCTGTGATAGAAATGCTGTTTTATAAGAGGTTCGCGTCACAACCTGACTCACGTCTTGACATGGACTCCACTGTCAAGAGCGACACAATGACACACGGCCAAAAATGCACTGATGTTGAGAAAAGGCCAAGAATTCTGTGATTCCAAAAAACTGCTGTCAAAAACACACCACATAAACACAAGGAACAAAAAGAAAAATTAACTGCAATGTCTAATAATTAAAAAAAACAACAAAAAAAACAGAAATGCACAATTAGAAGAACAGGGCGATGAATATTAGAGACTCCAGTTCTACGCAATTGTATGAGGCAACCATTGACCTGTATGTCTTTCTACACTTTACTTTGGCATGATGGACAAGACTGAGAAAAGTAGAAATAATATTCGTGGAAGATGAAAACCATGAGAATGCTAAAATGTCGCAGACGTCGTAAACCGAGGATAATCTGTGTTTCTGTCATTTTCACCCAAACCTGTAAGTGTTGCACAATATTATGGCTCTCCACAGCAGCAAGTACGTTAGTGATTCACTAAAACTCAAATCACTCATACTTATTCTTCACAACAAGTTCATTTCTAATATATATATATAATTTTTTTTAAATCTTCATAGCTACATTTTCTCTAAAAAAATAACAAATTTGACTGTACATCTCATAGCTACCTGAATATAAGAAGGTGAGGATCCAGTCACAGTGGCACAGCTAAAAAAAATGAAAAGATCATCTGTGTTTGCAGTACTGAATCATCAAGTTGTGCGTAAGTGCGTAGTATCTTACGAGGACGGCTTAATCTGACACTCGGAATCTGTGTCGCTTGGATGCGGGTAAAGTATCAACTACAGCTTGTCCGATCTGAAACCTTAGCCCAGGCGCTCAATTTAACTTTTCGCAACATGGTGTAAGCTGGGATGCTATCCCCTCAGCAACAGCAGCCAACCGCGTGCTGGTTGAGCAATAAAGGTATCAGAATTATATCGGTATCGGCAGATACTCCGAATTGATGTATAGGTATCGCACAGGGTGGAGTTGAAAAAAATTAAAAACGGATCACAAGGATGTTTCCTGGACTGTGTGAGTTGCCAGCTGGTAGGAAGACAACACTTCTTCACCGTCCGTCTGTTCCCTGTCGCTCTCCCTCTCGTCTTTTAGGGAAGGCACTCCGTTGCCTTTCTTGGACCTGTAGTACGGCTGTGGCATGGTTCCTATTGGCTGTTGCAGCAGGACAGGAAAGAGAGAGGTGTAAGAAGAATGTCCTAAACAGGCAGAATGAGGAGTACACGGATACAAGAACATGCAGTAAATCAGAAGGTACCTTCCGAGCCAGAGGGGTGACGCAGCAGAGCTTCTCTCTGTAGCGCTCAGGCAGGAAGAAAAGCAGCGTGCCCAGGACGGGAAACACGGTGCCAGGCGTCAACTCTTTTTCCTTCATTGGTCCTAACAAGAGAACAGAACAGAAGTTTTACTTTTAGGCCAAAATGAAGCATTTACCTGACACTTGGAAGAACAAACTACACGTTTGCCTTCATGTTTGCATCCAACCTCACTGACATTAGTTTTGTAGAACCAGGAGGAGTGTCTCCTCACTGACAGCCTTAAAGGGTCAACATGTGTCCTCCTATTCAAGTCCAAGACTGCAGCTGCAACAGGACAAAACCTGCCTGAGCTCTGACCAAGACTCAGTGTTTCCTTTTAGCCGTGGATCTCAAGATGATGGGTTCCCAAAGACTGGGTTCGTGAGATTTATTTTTGGGTCATCTCGAGTTCACAGTCATTAAAACTGGTTCTATTACTGTTGAATAATATCAATTGTTCAGAAATCACTTGATCAGCACTAAGCTATGCTGGATAATACTCAATAATGGTCAATGATGTGACTAATAATGTGTATTGATGTTTCTTGACTCGCAAAAATGTTTGGGAAGCACCGACCTAGAAGATACTGCACATAGAGCACTGCACTTTAAGTACGTAACAAAAAAACCTGATTTATCAATCAATCAATTTTGGTAAATTTTGGCACCTCTAATAAAGCACCAGGCAACTTTTTTCCTCCGTCATGATTCTATTGCGTACTTAAGCCAAGGGCTGATCAACTGTGTGTGGTCCCCGTCCTGAGATTATCCTCCTCATGATGAAAAGATCTATCAGGCTCATGTACTGCGGGTAAATAACTGTGCAAAGGGATTCTCTTTGTTGACCATAGGGGCCAGCGCTCTATATATTACTTTCTTTCTTTGGACTTGTGATTAACCTTAGGAACAGCTCTTTGTTTTTGTTTGTTATACTCTGTTGCCTTTCAGTTGATGCTGGATACAGTATTTTTATACAGTACACTCCATTTTATCTGAAGTCAAAAAATATATATATATATGTATATATATTATATGTATATATATATCCATAATTCTGTTTAGTATTTCCAATGTTATTATATATAATTATATAATGTTATTAATGTCATTTTCATCATGAACCACAGTTAAAAAAAAAACAAAAAACACCAGAACTCCAGAAAAAAAAATTGATGCTTATTGTGAGTCATAGTATTTTTTTTAGCGAACATGTGCCACCTAGAGGTGAAGAAATGAAATGACCAAATCATGGCTTTTATTCTGCCATAAAACAGAACAGGTTCTAGTCCAACAACTGCCAGGTTACCACAGTAGCTTTAGCATATTAGTAACTAACTAACCTCCTACTGAAGGTGTAGTACGAGACTCTCACCCGCAGGAAAGATTACAGTATGGGACAATGTGATTTGGGTGGCAGTCGTGGAGACTGCTGCCTCTAAGACCTCATCAGGAAATGAATTTTCATTGTGTGTGATCAGTGTTACCTGTCAACAAGCTCACTATCAGCCCCACCACGACCACAGTGGCTGAATTATGAGCGCTGTACCACATGTAGGACAATGAGTAGATTGCCTCCACACCTGTGGGTCTGAGGTGGGGACAGTAAAAATCAATGAGACCATCATGTTTCTTTACAAAAATAAAGAAAAATCACTTAATGATCTATATTCAGTTACCTTGGTTTGGCAGTGGTGGCGGCCAGGACGGTCATAACGGTAGAGGTAACGTTGTCAAGCGGAGGCAGAACCGTTGTGTTGAGAGAAGGCGCGGTTGTTCCAGTGGATAAACGCATCACAAAGCTGCCAATGCCGATCCAGAAGGCCATGGCCAGACCTGCTACCAGTCCAACCACAGCACCCTGGGGAAAAAAAACATCTTTTAGATACTTTCAATGGGTTTACAGTAGGGTATCAGTCAATATCTGTATTGGACAAGTAAGTAGAAGTACGATAAGGACAGTATCGGCCACGACAGCTAATATCTGACATCCCGAGTTTACAGCGGTATCAGAGAACAAATTAAATCGGACTCACAATTGAGTTTGACCAGGGGAAGAACATTCCTAAACAGAAGAGGCCCAGCAGGGGGCCCCCCACCATGCCAAAGATACTGAAAGCTGCCTGATTACGGAGAAGAAAGAGCATTTAATGGTTGTTATGTAGCTGCATATTTCATCATCCAATGTTGAAAATAAACAATTAATAGTGATCAAATGAAAAAAAAACAAACATTTCAATTAATCATGATTAATCATTAAAAAAAAAAACAAGGTTACCTGCAGCACAGATCCCATTTTTGATGCGATGTACGCCATAGCCAGACACACCAGGCCATAGAACAACGCTGTTAGAAATGATGGGAAAAATAAACTCAGCGTACCCTACCACAATCTTAAGAACTAATTTCCAAGAAAAATATGCAAAGGTGGCAGCAAAACACACTCTTTTCAACCAAATAAAAAAACAAAAATATTACCAAGTCCTTTGGACAACATAGTGGCTTTAGCTTCGGTCATGCTTGGAAAGTGTGGTTTGATCAGGTCCTCCATAGTTACAGTCGCGAGTGAATTGAAAGCTGACGAGATGGTACTGATGGTACAGACACAGAAGAATTCCAAATGAATTAATATCACACAGCTTATGTTAATCTAGTAAAACCATTGATGTGCATAGCTATGACACAGAATTTAATTATACTATGATATAATGTGTTATATGATCTATACTGGCCACTACAACCTCTCGCTATAGTAGCAACAACAATTGCTTATCAACATCGGTTTCCTTTGTCATTTACCTGAGTGCTCCACTGAAGAGACAGGCTACAAACAGGCCTGGGAGCCCAGGAAGGTCCCTGAACACATCCATGACGAAGTACAGCACCATCTATAGTAGGAATAAAGATAATTTAGAAAGGTACAGTCACAACACATGACTTGTGAAGCAATCGGGTGTTTACCTGGTCATTTGTTTTGACGTAGCCCTTGTCCAGTGGACTGTCCTCCCCGTAGCGAGCAAACATTACCAGACCCATCAAACATCCTAAACACAGCACAATCTGCTGGCACGGGAAAACAACGTAGCATGACCTGTAAAGTCACAAAACACAAGATGTTGTAGTATATTAACAACAAAACTTCACCCTACTTGACAAAATTCCAACTCAACAGAATATTTTTGACTTTTTTATGCAATAAATAATATGAACATATTGGATTTGTGGCTCTGTGACAGAAGAGTGTCGCCTAAAGTGCTGCAAGTGAAAAAGGTTGAAGGGATCCTTGTGAGACCATGATGGATGGTTTAGAGACACTACCAGTAGGTAGAAGACAAGAGGCAGAGCTAAAGATGCTGAGGTTCTCTTTAGGACAAGACAAGGATGGACAGGATCAGGAATGAGGTCATTAAAGGGACAACACAGACAGGAAGGTTTGGAGAAGAGCTAAAGAAGACAAATTGAGATGGTTTGGACATGTTCAGAGGAGGGACAGTGGATGCATTGGTAGGAGAGTGATCCTAGAGATGGAGCTACCAGGTAGGAGACAGTGAGGAGATTGATGGATGCAGTGAGGGAGGACATGGAGGTAGTTGGTGTCAGATTAGAAGATGGAGACAACACCTGGACAGGGATAAGCCGAAAAAGAAAAGACACATTTACAAGACTTCTGTAAACTGATGATACTGACATGACAGCTTCCTTTTCAGACCGTGAACTCAAATATCTCTGGACCTGGGCTTGGTTGACCCCATATAAGGCCAGCATCAGAAAGACTCCACCGACAGCTAGAGTCCAGAAGGTGTGACGCTCCAGAGGGTCTGGGTTCAGACTACAGAAAAAAGGGATGGATTTAGAATACCAGCATTTAAGGAAAAAAGAACATTCTTCATCAGGAGAAAATAAACTGTACAACTCACTCTAGCCCAGCAATGCGACTGCCATTTACAGCTTTGTTCCACACTTGCTCTATTCCTCCAGCCTGAATAGTTCCTACAACAATAACAGCCAGCTGGCCTGCAAACATCACCACGGTTTGGAATACATCCGTCCAGATCACGGCCTTTAGTCCACCCTGCATCAGAGAGACACTTTGGCTTCAATCCTCATGATAACATCTCCATAATAATGATTCAATAAATATTATTTCTTCAAAAACACTTACCAGAGCTGTATATAAAGTGCACACTAATCCCATGGCAAGTACTGCCCCCCACAGGTCGAATCCTGTCACTGCAGGAAGACATAGATAACAGGGTCAAACATTGTGTACTGTAAATTGGTTTTAATTGTGATAACATGTTAACAACATAGATAACATCGACTGTCAGGTGACAGCTGATGCCACGTGTTGTTGTAAATAATAATAATTAAAAAAAAAAAAAACATTACCTGCATTTAGTGCCAGAGCTGGAGCGTACAGGACGACCCCCATATAAATCACCTGCAGTTTGGGAAAGTACAATATAACTCTGCTAGTAAGCCAATATTGGTAACAGTTTAACTAAACACAATCACGAACGCGACCTTGACTAAGAACATCAATTGCCTCTCGCTCGTGTTATTGTCAAAGCTGATGACTATCGCGAATTATGTTACGGATTAAGAAATATAGGATTAAGAGATAGTAACAGCGTTGCATGAGGAAAAGACAATCTAAAATAAAATGTTTGAAGGTCATGGTGACATCAAGTAGTTTCAATAGTCCAGAGGGAATTGATAAACTTTAAAAATGTTTTGTTGATATAGAAAAAGGCCTATGTCATGTCAGGGAGTAAGTGGGGAGTGGCAGAGAAGTATGTTAGATTGGTGCAGCACATGTATGAGAACAGTACTACAGTGGTGATGTGTGCTGTTGGGACTAAGCAGCAGCTAGAAAGAACCTAGAGTAATGTATAAGTTAACGGTTGAACAGTGAAGTTACAAGGAGAGGAAGTGGTGAAGGCGCAGGAGTTTAGATAGCCGTGGATGTATGTGTAATTCCAGTACATTAATAATTACTCAGCTTAACTTCCAAAGGAAAGTTTTGAGTTTTCAGAAATTTACCGGAAATTCTTTGTCCCTTTTAGTTGTGTTTCATGCTGCCAGTGCTAAATGTCTATCATGAAATACAACACTGTGTTTACAGAAAACTAAACTCTATGTATTTAGGTAAAAAGTAACCAAAGTACCATCTGAAAAATGAAGGTCACAGTACCACATATGCGAACCGTCTTGTTGAAACGAAGCTCCAGATACTGATAAGGGCGAAAACGTGGAATAGAAAAAAAGAGAGAGAGAGAAAACACAAAAACAATAAAACAAATTAAAATGCTGCACATATCATCTCAGAGTCATTGATAAAGGAGACTACTGTAAAGGTCAATTTTTTGTTCAAAAGATTTTTCACATCCAACTTCACTTTGTCCTTTGCCCCCAAAACTTGGTTTTAGCATATTTCTAATCAGTGACCTTATGGTCCGGTTGTTAAGATAACATGTTTTGAAACAAGAAAACGTGATTTACACTGAAACTTCACATAATGAGGCAGTAGGGATCAGAGGATAGGTAAGAAAGCTCAGCTCTGAGATCATACTTGAAAGACCACAACTGGAGAAGCAAGAGAAAATGCTGACGTGTGTGAAAAGAAAAATAGAGAGAAAAAAAAAGAAGAGAATATTACAGGAAAAAACATTTATTAGATAACGAATGTATTTAAGTCCAAGTAGTTTCTCAAAGCTTTTTTGTGTGTTTACCTCATAGGCACTGGACACTCTTAGTCTGTAGAAGACAGGTATGAACACATGAGCCGGGATAAGGAGGCCCAAGAAGTAGGAGCAGCCGAGGAACCAGTACTGCGTTCCATAGGTGTACACCTCAGATGGAGCACCGAGGATGGCCACGGCTGATTGAAATGTAGCCAACAGAGACAAAGACACAGGCAGACAGCTCATGGAGCGGTCCGCCATCAAGAATTCCTGGGAAAACAAATATATCAGTGTTAAACTTTGGGAAATAAATAACTAACTGTAACAGACTGTGGTAGCCACAGTTTTCATATCTATCTGGTCCTTAAAGGCTCTTCTAAGGCCCCAACATCAAAGTTTACCTGAGTTGTACGTTGGCGACCTCCAGAAAAGGCATAAAAGAGGCCGATGCCAGCCGAGGCCACCAGCAGCAAGGCAAATATGACGTAGTCCACTGTGGTAAAGTGCATCAGGACAATCTCTCCCATGATTGCCTTGTACGAGGGAAGGGTTGGGAGGCAGAGAAAGTGGATGGCAACTTGTGCAGCTCTCTGCAGCAGCTCAGTGTGGAAAAGGTGTAGAGTTCTGGGAAAGAATCCAGCAGAGAGCTGAAACAAAAAAACAAAAAAAAAGAGTGACTGTACAGTGAAGCTCTGCGTGCTAGCATATTGGATCTGACTGAAATGAAACAACTAGAAACAGAATTGAACTTGAGATTTTAGGGTTTAATTCAGGGGAACAAAAATGTAGGAATTCTAGGAACCTTTGTAGGAAACACTCCTCATTTCAGGAACTTCAATACAATTGGATAACTGTAATGTGTGTGTATATATATCCACATTTATACATATACACACACATTACAGTTATCCAAGTCCAGGCAACAGTAAAAACAATGAGTCATGTCGACTCATTGTCAACTTTGAGTCATTTTGGCTAGGAGGAGACAAGTACATTGACAAACATTTGTGTCTGTCAGAAATGTTTGGCATATCTTACCATAAGTATATTGAAAAACAAACCAGTTAGATCTGGTCAAGCCTTGGATAGAAATACAGCAGACAAGACAATAATACTTTGTTATTTACCGATTCATTCTTTAATTCATCTTTAACTACTTTTGAGGGATGCATTGGGATTTGGTGCAAATCCTAGAATTACTCACATCGGACAGTTCGCCAGTTTGTTGCAGTACCACATGTATAGACAACCACTTACTTACCCACAGTCAATAGATAGATAAATCTGGAGTGAACAATTAACCTAATCCATGGGTGACCAATAGGTAGATCGGGATCTACCAGTGTTGGTAGATCCCGATCAATAACATAAAAAAATATAAATATATTAGTACGGTAATTAAAACTGGAAATGTAATTCCAATTCAAGATACTAATCACTGGGGTAAAGTGTGAATCATATAGGTATTGAGTCAGACAGTATAACATATGTTATATGTTTTTGTAGAGAGTAAGATATACAGTTTTTAAAGGTAAATATTTATTTTCAATCTAGGTAGATCACCTTAGCCTTCAGCCATTTGAAAAGTAGCTCACAAGACAAAAGTGTGGACCCCTTGACCTAATCCTACAGTCTGAGTGTTTAAGAAAAAAAAAACGAACCCTGATATATGTCCTTGACATATGCTGCAGACAGTGGATAGAAATGGCAAGTAGTTACCATGGAAAAATCACATTAAAAAAATTCCACCTCTATTTGCGGGAATGTACCTTCAAAACAAAACATTTATATAAACATTTATACTGTTTATATAAGTGCAGAACACATTCAGAATGACAAGGTAAGAAAAAAAGATCTCAAGGAAAAGTTAAGCAGGACTTACTGAGAGAAAACTCCTGCTACTCTCACTGCTGGCAGAACACTGGAGGCTCAGGCTGGAGGGAGGGGAGTCATTCCAGTCCCATCACAATCACTGTGGAAACACAGGAGAAATGTAACGCCCTGTTAAAAACAAGCGCTAAAAGTGAACTGACCTATGACAAATATTGTTGCAGAACACCTGACACCAAAGCAGCATTGCCAAATCGGTTATCACGCTGCAATAAAAGCAAACCTTAGATCCTAGCTATGTTTCTGTAAGAAAGGTGGAACTCTTATCAATTTCTGTTTAGTTAAACTGGTAACCGATATAAACCAGTTTAACTTTAAATTGTAAATGAAGGTTCTATTTATGATAATATTCATAAAATTATCTGCCCAAGCTATTCACCTTACATCTCGATCTTGATGTTGGTCAGCACTATGTACTATGCTGTGGCCCGGGGAGCAGCATCAGCAAGAGGGACATTGGACAAACACTTCTGTCACAGTGAGTGACAAGAGGACACTGGACAAATTGCTCTCCTTCACAGACCCTCCTGCTCATACACTGCATCAAAAGCTGGTGAGTCAGAGAAGCTCTTACTTCAACCATCTCCTCCAGCTGTGCTCTCACGCATCGCTTTCTCCATACAACTGTACAACAACACACCAATCTGTGCTAGACAATTCACGTCACTAGTTATTAATCTAATTAGTTTTCATTTATTTAATTTCCTTATTTCCTTTATTTCCATTTTAGTGATACTGTTTTTATCCTGTTTTTATTATTTATCATAATTTTGTTACAAATGAAAATGATTTATCACAAAATTATCTGTGCTAGATAATTCATGTCACTAGTTATTAATGCAATTATTTTTCATTTATTTAATTTCCATTAAATAAATAATGGAATTTCCATTCCATTTCATTTATTTAATTAAATCACATGCAAGTCACTCATAATGCTAATAGTCTTTCAGCCTTTTCTATGCCATCTAAGCATCTAGGATTTACAAAGCTAAAAGGGCCCATGTCTGGCTTTGAAGGACACAGCTAGATATGGTGGTTGTGAAACACCACTAACCCTGAGATCAGACAGTAGCTGCCGTTGGAAAAGAAGGAAGATTCCAAAAGGGGAACTTAACATTCTGTAATCTCAACTTGAAGGCTGAAACCTTTGGTTCACATCTGGAAACTTTGTAGAGCAGCATTCGAGGCTTCACCAACCCAATGGATAAATCCTTAATTCTCTGAAAATCTTCTTGCAATTAATAAAATTGTGTGCAGCAAAATTGGGTAGGGATTTCACTGTGTTCTGTAATCACATTTGTACTGTAGTTCTGTTAAAAAAAAAACGCCATCTACACAAAATACATTAAAGTAATTTTACAAACAAAACTTTCACAGCCAAACGTGTAACATAGTTTTCAGTTATGAACAGAAATTTGGAACATTCTAAAATTCCGAAAGGCAGTAATTTTATCCAGGGTGGAGTATTTAAACCAAAACTAAATGGGGTCAAACCCAATTCATCCTCCTTTATCATGTGATGGGAAAGCATGGGATCTGACAGAACAACCTGAACACAATTATCTCTCACAATTACACCACGGTAATACGTCAAAGTGGCAAAGAATGTATGGCTAATTTTTGTATTTAAAATTGACATTCTAGTGTTACCACCTCAATAGAGACCATAGAACATTTATCTGGGTTTGAGATGTTTGGCCTCAGTATACCAAGCAGATTACTGTTCTGATTAGCAGAAGAATCACTGCACCTCTACATTCCTCCCACCTCAATAGATGATCAACAAAAAAAAAAGGAATACCTAACATCAATGTTTGGTGTTGTCGTGTTTAACGGGTTTCATACAAAACACAAAAGAAGGGCAACAAGACCAGGGGACAGCACAATACTTCTTTCATCATAGTCCTTCAATTAGGGTTGCAAAAGTGCAAGAAATTCCAGGAATGTCTGGAAAATTTCCATTGGAAGTTTGACTGAGGTAGTCTGCAAATATTCCAATCATTTACAAACTGTAAATATTTTGTTTTGTCATCAGCAAACATCCATGTGCTCTTGTGGTTACTCCCCTCCCTTCTTGGTCCACACTCCTACTCATATATACTACTAGACATCACAAGTTCACAGGAAGAATTACTGAATAGCAAGATAAAAATACCGTTATGGTATTTGTTATTTCATGAAATGTAACGTGTTGGGCTGAGGCTCATGTTGTGTTCTCTGTCAGGCATTGTTAGGTTGAGCTTTAGTATAATCATTAGCTTGCAGATGATACAACAGTTCTTGTTGGTAGATAAGAGGAGGCCAACATGACATTGCAGGAACACTGTAAGACCTCACCTTTAGGAAATTAACTAACATAAATGATTCTTAAATTTCTTAACAAGACATTACTCTTTTTAAAATTCTAATCATGACACTAGTAGAATGTTTAGGGATGTGATTGGATGAACTAAATAAAACCCCAAAAATAAAACAATCTTTCCACTCCCATGCATCAAAACCCACAATGTCAATCTAGAATGCAGTGGTCCAGGAATAAACAACACTTAAAAGGTGTTTTGCTGCATCCACTGGTAACAAAAAAAGAAAAGAAAAGTTGATTCTACTGTGTATAAGACTCTCTGGTTGGACTAGTGATTGATCAATTTAATTAGGAACCAGGAGTATGCAAATCACTAAGATAATTAAGTCTTGACAAATGTAAATATTTAACTAAAGCCTTAAGCTAGGCCTGGGCTCTTTGCCCACAGAGGGTACCATGTGTCAGCTATTCTACATGGGTTAGGAAGACATAGTGTCTTGGGGACACTAACACGTGGAAAAACAAGTTACACTGGAGTGTAGAGACTTCGGGTTCAATGAAAAATTTGGTTACACAAATTGACAAGGAGGCTGGTTGTTTGTCATAAATTAACAGTTGCAAACAAAGTCTTTCCCCCATTGTTTACTCCTTAAAAACACAGAAAAGCGATTGTAATCCTAGCAAAGGCATTTACTTCTTCTTGTCACGTGACGCTTTATCTTGGTTTTCTCGACAAATAACAATAAAATTGATTTTTTTTTTACCATATGCAGTAAATCAATAGAGCCAGATTCAAATGACACGCAGTTACATTCTGTGAGGTTGTTTTTAAGCCATTATTTTTCAATACAGCTGCTCGCACATGTGGCGCAAGCTGTGACGTCATTTCGACCGTTCCCATTTTTTTATTTAAACGATATGTGGTTATTAAAAAACCTCCTGCTAGAAAACGCCATATATTATACTATATTTATCCGGCAAAATCGGCTAAAGTCGGAGTTTAATATAAGCTAGTGTCATGTTTTTGTTAATAGTCGCTAGATATTAATAATGTAATAATAATAACATAAATCCTGAAAAAATAAAAAACACCGAAACATCATATATTAGCAGTTTGGCAGAACACGTGAAAACCAACAGACCTGCTGTCTGTTATTAGCACTCAGGGGCTTTTCAAATGTCATTCATCTAAAGCCACTGCTGTTAGAGAAGGCTAACCGGCTCACACAGGCCATTTTCCCCAAGAGCTAGTGCTGATATCGACGTTACAGTCCGAGCCGAGTTAGTTGTTCACTACTATTAGCCACACGCTATTGCAAAATAACACCAATGACGTCCACGTTCGAGGCGGTGTTGCCCAGCGCTCCATACAACTTTCTCCGCTACCGCGTGGACCACCGTTTATCTGTGTCCGAACACCAACAGACACCGGTGCGGCGCCCGGTCACGACATACATTCACGATATAAACTCGGTCTTTTTCACGAAGACAGCTATTTTATTTTTCTTTTGCTATAAACGAGGTCTTACCTTCGATTGCCGCTCGCTGTCATTACCTCTCCGCATCATTAACATTTTAACGTATTGGGGAATGAGAAGGTGAAGCTCCGCCCTCTCTCCTTGACAGGAGGTTTGGTGCTGCGTTCAAGGACAACCACGTAAATCAGAACTTTATTATTAAATAATAAAGGCGTCATTGCGTAATTAAAATGAACTAAAAGCGAATTGTTTTTCCGTTAAAGACTTATTTTGTTAAAAAAGACCAACTAAAAAATAGCCAAATATCGAGTTGTTCTCGATAGTTTAGATAAACCAATCAAAAGCAGGAGTTCTGTCCCTTCGGCGATTCATTTTTACATTACGGAGTGGACAAATAAAATGGATTTAGAGCAGCCTAATTTGGATTAAACATTGTAAATATTGTTTACTATAGAGAGTAAATTACCATTTGGGCCACGATAAATCATATGTAATTTTTCACATGGAAAATGTACAGTTCAATAACAGGTAAAAAAAAAAAAAAACATTTGAGTCAAACTTTATTTAGCCTTTCATTACTAAACTGAAAAGCTCAAGTAACAAAGCAGATATTGATATTTACAAGTTTGTGAATGAATGAACGGCACTTTAATCCCTGGAGGGAAACAAGGATGTATCTCACAAAGGTCCACAAACAACAACTAATTATACAACCTTGTTACTTATTTACGTAAAGATCCGTCAAACTCCTCTTACAGACAGCTCTTGATATAAGTTTCAACATCAGGAGCAGGAATGAAAAAATAAACCATTTTCTTTTCCCAACGTCCAGAGTTTACAAGACCAGCCCCATGAGCCACAACACAGTGGCTTCAACTCATCAGAAATAACATCCTCCGAATTGTTTCTCAATGTCCAAGCCAGCAGTTGATCCTGCTCAGTTCAGGAGTCGAATGATGCTGTTGATATCTGGGCCACGGAATCCTGGGTTTCCCAAGTCCTTGAGGAGGCCAGCTTTATCCCTGGCGGCATGACGAGCCACAGAAAGTTTGAAGGGCACAAGAAAATTATTGGCTTCCCGAAAGCTTTTACCAACCGAATAGATCTCATGGATCAGATCCTCTAGGCAGATGATGCCATGTTTACCTGAGGGATACGAGAACAAAGAGAGCCAGTCAGAAAAAAATGCCAATATAACTTCATTTACAACAGCGAGTGACAAAAAAAACATGGCAGTCGTATGAGATTAATCAAATGAGCTGTGATGCTGCCATCTAATGTCATGATCTTAAGTTACACATTGGAAACATACCCATGTGCTGTTCAATGAAGGTATTGTCTGTGAGAGGTACTTTTTTCGTGCCTATCTTGGCTTGTCCTCTTTTCAGTATCAGTTCACGGACAGACTTCAGGTTTGGGAATCTATCAGCAAGGAAAAAGCAATTATTTAATTGAATATAAGTGAAAAAAAGCCATAAATCATTCATGCTAACAATGATACTCACCCCCAGGCCACATAAGGCTCCACTATCTTCATCATGGTCATTGAAGTTTTGTTTATTTTGACAAAAGATCCACTGAAGATCTTTCTCAGCCTTAACATCTGGATAATCTTCATCACCTTTGGACTCACACCCTTAATCCTAGAATACAACAATTGGTGCTTATTTAGTAATATGTATGTCACGTGACAATGAAAAACAATCCTGTTTTAAGCAATTATAATAGACTATCCAAAGTGTCACTTCTGGTGTATAATTCAGTGACCCTTTTTTTGCATTGCAGCTATAGTCTATAGACCTATCAAAAATTATGATACATCAGATACTCACTCTCTGATTCGGACCACGAACGCCAACTTATTCTTCTCAGGAGGCATAGGGGCAGCTGGTCTGCGCTGCATTCTTCTGATGCGGGTCTCATCGCGATGTTTCTTATGGCTGTCTTTCAGAAAGTCTTCCAAACGTGTAAATTTTATTTTGCCTTTTGAAACCTGCAAAATGAAGATGTACAAGCAATTACTGTAACTGAAAATACATAGGTAGAGCCTTTTACATAGGATACAACCAAGATGATCAATGCAATCCATAACTTCACACTGCTAGGACATTAAAGCAAACCAAAATATCGTGGCTTACCTTTCTTTTTTCGAGCAATGCAAGCTTAGCCTGAGTAGCTTTGACGGCCTGGTAGGTTTTCCTCTTTTTAAGTAAATACTCAGGGACCAACTTGATCACCTTTTCAGGTCTGAAAAACATAAAGGGCGCCCATTACAAACAGTTTAACCGATAGTTACTACTTTTATTTACCAAAACAACAGTACAGAATCCATTGTGACGTGACAAGTTAAAAACAACGATTAATGACAGTATCTCTAAAGGTGACCCGTAGAAACGATACAACATATAATAATATCGACGATGTCTTTAGTGTAAACAGTAATGAATATCAGGCATATGGAAGTGAGCTGGGTATCGATGAGGACAGCAACATGTGAATAACACCTAAGATATCCTTTATCTACATTGTTCAATTTTCTCAATATTATATCCAGCAAATAAAGCAACAATTGTATTCTTCGCCATGTGAATATCAACGTCACTACAACAATATACATTTAAAGATGGATGTAGATAAAAATAAAAACAACATACTGAGGTTCAGCCATGATGGAACGGAGCGTCGCGTTGTCGACGGAAAATGACGTCACAGTCACGGCGCGTTTTAATTGGCTCCTACGGATATTACGTGTGAGTGGGAGCCACGTCCATGTAGAACACGCTTTGGCCTTCACATAATGTGTATTAAATGACTTATAGAAAATAAACATAATAAAATTGGTTATTATTATGATAGCGAGTGGTTTTTTTTCTGACAGTTTTATCCATGTGTGCTATATTGTCGCCGTTTTTCTAACACTAATATTTTTTTTCAATATTTTAATATAATTATAATATAAAAATAATAATCAAACAATTTCCAGTGTGAAAAATATTTATTATAGGTCAGAGTGTGTAGTGTAGTGTGTACTGTAAACATGTGCTTGACTTATTTAGGTTAGGCGTAGAAAGACCAGTAGATGATGTTGAAAAGTATGTAAGATCCAGGGAAAATGACTCTGGAGTACTTGTCTATGGCATGAGTGTCAATCCACACGTTGCTGTAGGGGCCAGAACCAACATGGCCGGTGATCGGGTCACTTTCTATGGCCATCTGCATTAACATCACGTCCTGTTTTAACCCATTTTTCTCTGGCATGCCGTATTTCCCTGTGTTGTTGACGTCTGTTTCACTGAAGGTCCAGGATAAAGTGCCAGGATGAGCAATGTCACAGGTACACAGCAGCTGCAAAAATGAAAAATACATTAATCGGATAGAACTTTATTTTTTTTTATAAATTTGTAACCATATTTTGTAAATTTCTGACCGTCTCTTGGAGTTTCCTTTCCTTCCGCTCCTGTAGTGTGGACAGGTAGTTGACTGCAGCGTACTCTATGACGGACAAGAAGACAAAGACGAAGCTGACCCAGAGGTATATGTCCACAGCTTTAATGTAAGAAACCCGGGGCATGGACGCATTGACTCCAGTGATGATAGTGGACATGGTGAGCACTGTGGTAATTCCTGAAGAACAAGTTGGAAACGTAGGATAGGTTAATGAAAATCTAGTTCTATTCTTTGCAAATTACTTATAATTTTCTTTACAACTGGTCTTATTCGTGCTGCCTGTTTCACTTTTTATTGAACAACAATTATGTATCCCAGCATTTGTCCAAGAGTCCCCACCTAATGGCACTCTGGCGGGGACAGCTCTGCGGTCGATCCAAAAAGACACCCAAGAGAGCATGACCATGAGAGTGGCAGGAAAGTAGGTCTGCAGCAGGAAGAAGAAGACGTGACGGCGCAGAGTGAAATTGATGTAGAGACGGTTATACCAGCCTGAGGAGAAGAGCAAGAAACAGCTGAAAAAACAATATATATATATTAAATACAGAGAACTTTAAAGACTACTCTATAAAGCAATACCTGTGCTGCTGTAAAAAGCCAACTTGGTGGCAGTGTGGAACTCCTGTATGAAAAACTGGGACACAGATATTCTCTCGTCAGTGTTTAAGGAGCGGTTTCCTTCCTTCCAGTAGAGCATCAGATCATCATCTGTGTACGCATCTGCAAGGACAAGTTTAATTGTTCATTTTTTTGGGGTGTAATTACTAGCTGTGCTCAGATGTTTCATTTCTCTGCACAGCTGAAAATAATTTTTCAGACACAGCGTTGGTCACATCAGGCACTTACAGCTTTCTATCTCCAGAGAACACGTTTGAGTGTCAAGAGGAAAGTGGCTCAGGTCCATGCTGCACATGGACGTGACCGTAACCCTGCAACGACAGAAACATCGGTTCATATCTGTCAACGTTAGAAATATATGTATAATTCATGCATTACCTGAGACTGTAAAGTACTTTGCCGTCAGGGTAGACCCGCAGCATGACATTGTCAGTGGTGGTGTCATGCATAAAGGACTTCTTGGAGTGGACAAAAAACATATCGGGCACCCAGATCTTTTTGACCAGGCGGCCGTCGAAAGTCATGCTGTGGTTGGTGTTGCTTCTGAAGGACAAGCGTTCATCCTTCCAGTAGTGTCTCAGATACAGGGTCATCGTAAAGTCCTGACCCAAGAAAAGGATAACGCTTTGAAGTGTATTACCAAACTAGCATTATATTACTGAGTGTGTGTACTTCCTGATTTACCATATCCACCTCTGAAATGGCATCCAGACTTTCAACCTGGACATCTACGCCAACTGGAACTGCAGGGCCTAGAACAAAGTTGCAAAAAACAGAGACAGAGTTGACATTCCCATTATAATGGAATATATAGCGGCACAAATCAGTCACCCAAAAAAAAAAAAAAAATATTACCTCCAAATCCAGGCCGCATGGTAAAGTCGTGGTCGTCGATCTTTAACACTTGTTCTGACCTTTGACCCCAGGCTTTGGTTAGATCAGGACCTTTCCTGGAGATGGCACTGCTAAACATTTATATGAGTGACAGTAATTTTTGAATATAGCTGCACAAATTAGTTACCCAAAAAAAAAAAAATATTACCTCCAAATCCAGGCCGCATGGTAAAGTCGTGGTCGTCGATCTTTAACACTTGTTCTGACCTTTGACCCCAGGCTTTGGTTAGATCAGGACCTTTCCTGGAGATGGCACTGCTAAACATTTATATGAGTGACAGTAATTTTTGAATGATGTTTAATCACTTTGTGTTCATATCTAGATTGTCTCTTTGACAGTGAGCTACAAATGTAGACAATATTACAACAATAGTTGCAGGATCATCACAGATTCCATTGATTCCAAATTAACAGATAGGTAATTTTCTCAATTCTGCTAACAACCATTTTTTCCAGTCCATGCTAAAGGTATTTATGAACTTCATACGCCTGAAGGATTAGAATGGATTATCCTGGGCTTAGTAGGATACTTAAATGCAATCCATCCTGCACTTACTCCTCCTCCTCCACAGATATTGCACACAATTGTGTGATTAAAAAATGTTGACCGTGTTTCTTCTGAACCAGTCATGTAGCACTGACCTTATCCTTGATCGTTTTGACCGGTTCACTGACAACAACAACAACAACAACAGTTTAGGAGTATGTTTTTTTTGGCCATAAATAAACTTCTTTTTAATATCTGAACCTTTTGTAACTGCTACCTTATATTCTGACACCTAAAGCTAAGAGCTAAACTGTCCATCCATTCTGTCCATCATCTATGAAACATAACAGAAACACACAGAGGACCTACCTGCCAATCTTTTTTCTCATTAAGAATAGTTCCCTTTTTGGTCTGAAAAAAAACACAAAAACACAAAAACACAAAAAAAATAAAAGAACTACATGAATCATTTGTCAAATTACATTTGTTTCTACCGATATATGTTACGTATCATAATATTATATATGACCACATAAAGCAAAAAAGAGGCTTGATGTCATGTCAACAATCTGACACATTACACTTTTTATTTTTTAATTTTCATTTTAATATGCCAGGAAATAAATAAAAATAAAAATGGACAGTGCCCACATATATTTTTCAGCTCCTAAATTCATACCTTATGTCTCACAAATGATGTCTTTGTTTAAAAACAGACTTAAATATCAATTACAGTTACATGTATTTGCTTGAAAGCGAGATTACATTTTTTTTTTATTATTATTATTTGAATTAAAGTCTAGCTGAAGCAAGATCCATACACATTCATATAATTTCACTAAGTACGTCATTAACTAAACGCGGGAAAATGGTGAGCTTCGATTGGTGGAACGTAGAGCTACAATTTTAGTCTAATAGCATTGACAAAACCAAATACACTATGCTTAATGTGTGTATTAATGTAAAAAAAAGGTTCAGTCGACACAATAAAATTGATTTCGAGGAAAGTTCCAAAATGTCAATAACATTAACAAAATGGCAGCTTGAGGTTTATGGTTAAATGATATCAAAAAAAAAATAATAGCTGCTGCTACATGAATGTTTTTCAGATTTATTTGTGACTTATTCACATCAGTCATTTCATGTCACTGAGTAAAGTTTCTAAAACCCAACCTACCTGGCGTGTCTCAGTGGCTGAAGCTTCTGACCCCGGCTGACAGCGCACGCGCTGACCGCCCAAACTAGCAGCAACAGCAGCAGGTGGAGCAGCATCATCAACAAAAACACATCAGGCCGCATGGTTTCCTCACATGTTTAGTCTAAATCTCCCAAAAAATAAAAAAAATACAAACGGTCTCCTTCAAGATCGTGTGAACCGTGACACGTTCTCCGTGCCAACAGGAGGAACGCCACCGACAGTCACAAGACACAGATTAAAGATCTGCAAATCTAAGGCATTTCATGTTTAACATGAAGATGTGGATGAAGAAGAGGAAAATAATCCCCCCAGAATATTAAGAGACATGAAAAACAAGCAGTAAGAAAAACACAGATTAGAAAATATCTGATGCATGTCCTCCGTGATGCCGGCTGGAATCTGGGAGACAATACAGGATATAGGTTCAATACACATTGGGGATTATGTAATAGTCTGTTAATCCAGCCATTGTCAGTCACATGTACTGTACTGTCTGACCCTTAGGTGATAAAGACTGAAGGCTGGTTGTAGACAGGTCACTGCATCAATACTGTACACAAGGGTACAGTACCAGTGTGCACTGAAACAGTGTCTCTAATACCAGGACATCATTGAAGGACCATTAAAATTAAAATATCTTTAGATTTTATTCTGGTAGTGTCACCTCTGAATTACCTGTTGTTTTGAATGATTGTCAGACTGTTGATTTTATGTTGAAAATACTTAATGGAATGCCGGCTGGAATCTGGGAGACAATACAGGATATAGGTTCAATACACATTGGGGATTATGTAATAGTCTGTTAATCCAGCCATTGTCAGTCACATGTACTGTACTGTCTGACCCTTAGGTGATAAAGACTGAAGGCTGGTTGTAGACAGGTCACTGCATCAATACTGTACACAAGGGTACAGTACCAGTGTGCACTGAAACAGTGTCTCTAATACCAGGACATCATTGAAGGACAATTAAAATTAAACATCTTTAGACTTTATTCTGGTAGTGTCACCTCTGAATTACCTGTTGTTTTGAATGATTGTCAGACTGTTGATTTTATGTTGAAAATACTAAAGGGACCTGGCTGGATACTTGAATAAGATAGATAGATAGATAGATAGATAGATAGATAGATGGATAGATGGATAGATGGATGGATGGATGGATGGATGGATGGATGGATGGATGGATAGATAGATAGATAGATAGATAGATAGATAGATAGATAGATAGATAGATAGATAGATAGATAGATAGATAGATAGAATTTCATTGTGCCTTTTATCCTGGATATATGGTATATATGACAACAAAGTTTTTGACTTTGACTTAATTTATTCATCTTCATCCTGTTACCGGGTCCAAATCACAATGACAATGTGTCCACTGCCCCTTTCTTTGGACATGTCCCACCCATCTCAATCTGTCTTCTCTAGCTTTTTCTCCAAAACCTTCCTGTCTGTGTTGTCCCTCTAATCACCTCATTCCTGATCCTGTCCATCCTTGTCTCTCCTAATGAGACACTCAGCATCGTTAACTCCTCCACCTCCAGCTCTGTCTCCTGCCAATCTTCTAATCCATAAATCAAGGCTGGTTTGAAAACCAACTGACTCTCTTCTATCACAGATCACTCCTGACTCTTTTCTCTGGATGTTCCATCCTGCCTCCACTCTGTTCTTCTCCTCTCTTCCACAGTCTCCGCTGCTCTGAACACTTCCACTCCTTCACTGTCCCTCAGTCTCCCTGTGACCTCACCATTCCACTCCCTCTCATTTCCACACATCACACATAGTCCATCATGCCATTTCTTCTGTCCTTACGGAGCAAACTTAAAAAAAAAACTAAAAAAGAACTCTGATTAATGAAGTTCAAAGCAAACAGCATGCTGAGCCCTGATTGATAGTGCACTCACTATTTGTCCTCCCAATATTTGATTCACTTAAACAAAAATCACTTAAAAAAAGATCCACTTTGGAAGAGGTGAATGTAAATGTAATGGAGTGTGTGCTGTGTCACAGTGACGTTGACTTACTTTTTGATGCCATCGGTTGAATTTCTCTTTACCGTAACTCCCTGCGACCCTTCATGACCCCTGGAACGACTCTTCCAAATGCTTTTTCCAGAATCACTACAGTCTTATTACTAAGACAGTGGTAATAAGACAAAAGTAGGGAGACTGGTTTGAATATATATTTATCTCAATGATATGTTTCCCTCCAGTTGTGTATTTTTATTCGAGGTCTTCAATCCTATAATATTTTTTATTAATTATGCTTCAATGTTTGTGATTACAGGGTATACAATGACAAGATCAGTAACATTTTGACCCTTTTTGGGCTATTTTTGTCTTTTGGAATATAACAAATAATTAATATATGTATAATATGAAATTATTTTAAAAAATTACTGCCAAATAATAACACATTTACAGTGAAAAACAGCATATTTTTGTATATCAAAAAAACATGTTTTGGCAGTTCATCTGTAAATCCAAAAGAGGGCAGCATAACTTCAAGCTAAGCTATGAAGCAACGACCGCAAAAGAAGAGGTTTCTCTCTCGTTATTTACAACACGAAAGATAATTATACGAACCAGAGATAAATAACTACATAAAAATAATCTATGTTCAGTCAAATACGTGTTCGGGTGTAGATTGTGTTGTTGATATTTATCACTTGGCGACACTAGCTCTCTTAGCAACAGGCAGCAATAACTGTCACGCGCCCGGGCGCGCGCACAAAATATACACAAAGGCAGAATTAATCTGGATTTGGTGGGTGGAAGATTGCGGCACTTGATGCAGCGCCATCCACTAGACGTTACATAAGGCCTTTTTTTATCTGTCTCTCTTCATTAGAGACTCATCTGTACAAACACACACCACCTGTCAGCTGATGGTCCAGATGCATCAAATCAATTTTTTTGTTAAAAGCTTGTGCAGCAGAAGTTTTGGTTCATTATCTCGTGGAGAAACATCCTCAAATGGCGGTCATAACTGTTGGGTTTTCGCCAGGGAATCAGGCTGGCGGTTAAAACCGGTGTGATTAACGTTTATGAGAACTGCTGCCCTTCTGTCTGTGGTTTTGACAGATGTCTTCACTGGGAGGATACTAAAATTGACATTTATGAAGCAGAAATACAACACTTTTGTGTCATAACATATCTCAGAGGTTTTAATATTTAATTCTATTCTTGGCCGCCTCGAAGACCGGTGGCCAGGTTGCCAGTGTTGAATCTGAATGAGACTTAAGATATTTAAGATCTTCGGGGGCTTGTTTGTTCTGTGCTTGTACTGGAAATTGGACTCGTTTGGTGCTGAGCGAAAAGCTAAAGTTTAGCTTCGCTGTATAGAGAGCCCAGTGTACAACACAGTGAACAGGGCAGCTGAATAAATCAGTGGATTCTGTTCTCCCCTCACTTTACGTCTTTAATATTTTGGAAATACAGTAGTGAGCAGAGCTGGTAGTACTGTACTGAGATCAGATATTAAATATTATATACATAGATACATACATACATTAATATGGATTATGGCATGTGAGGAAATTAATACTTGAATATATATGCACTGTACCTACACAGTACTAATATATATATATATATATATACATATATACTGTATATATACATATATACACATATATGTATATGTATATATATATCGAACTGAACTGAATCGGATCGTAGCCTGTGAATCAAGATTTGAATCGGATCGTTATATATATATATATATATATATGTATATATATATTAGGGGTGTAAATCTTCACTTCGTATAACAATCTAATTCAAATCTCGATTCACAGGCTACGATCCAATTCAGCAACAATTCAAAAAAAATATTATACGATCGATCCAGTTCGATCCGATTCCGTTCAGTTCTATTCAATAAAAAAATCCAAAATTGGTAACTCCCCTTACAATTGCCAGTCTTTTTTAGTTTTAGTTTAGTATATTTAAAAGGGTGTAACATATGATTACACAGGGTTAAGTAAGAAAGAATTAGCCAAAGGCTAGTTTTCATCTGTAGTCCCCTGGCCATGATGCAAAAAGGCAAGAAGCACACAATACATATACAACAGAAAATACATATGCAAATACTTTTTATACATTTAAGACATGTTTGCAGCTCTGGGATCACCTTTCGAGTTGCATGATCATTTGCAAGATTTAACAAGATTCAACCATCTGCAAAAGAGCCTGGCGCCCCATTGGACGGGACCATCCCGTAACTGACTCAAGGTAGGCTATTTTAAAGTACATGTGAAGAGCAGGTTGGAAACACAACTAACACGGCTACGAGGCCTGAACTTTGAGGTAGTGAGGTACTAGCAGGGAGGCCCCGACATGTGATGTGACCCACCGCCGAGGTAGAACGTGACTTAATGATGCGAAAAGCCAAGTGTCAGTAATCATGTATGCAGGGTAGAACAGTCTGCCTCTGAGAAGATAAGGTTTCACACATGGAAAACATGTAGCCAGAAATAGGGAAGCGGCAGTGCTGGAAAAAGCTTCCCTGGAGGCAAGCTGGCATTCCATGAAGCGAAAAATCAGAGGAGCTGTGCAGCCGTATGAGGAAAATTGTGCCAGTGTGTTGTGGTAACTCTTCTCCCATCTTCTTATTCAAGCTTTCAAATACAGATGTAAGAGGGTTAGGGTTCGGATCCACATTAAATAAATGCCTACATTAAAGGTTTTTCCAAATATCTACATCAGGGTTTTCCTAACTTATCCAAGTTAGGCAAAGTCCTGTGATTTTTCTGATGTAGAAGCAACTTTTCCAACATGTTCTCCAACGTACTACACAGTTATCATCCAACCACCATGGTATAATGATATAAAATCTCCTTCTTGACACACGCGTGTCACCACTTACTGTCCGCAAAGCTTCAGGTTCTAATCCACAAGCAGCCAGGTCACCGCTGAGGTGCTCTGAGCGTAGCACCGTCCACAAAACTTAATTAAATATCTTTTACCGCAACATTGTCACAAAGTGTGATATGCTCTGTTACCTGTCACCGCTGAGGAGATTCTGCTGTCCATCTACTGCGGTGTCCAGCCATAATGGCCTGCTCAAGCAAAACACACTGTGTCTTTTCCATTCATTTTCTATGAATGTGATTCTAATTAAAAAGCTGACATGTTTTTTTTAAATCAAGAACTCATAAACCCTGGGATATTTAGACAGTACATTAGCTGAGCATGAGCCTCTTTTCAACAAATTACCTCCACAGCCACTGCAGGATTTGAGTCTTCCTAACAGATGTTTTCTTCCAAAGCCTCATAAAAAGACTCTTTTATATCCATACATAATGCCAAAATGATCTAAAGCAGTGCATGAGAAAAACATCTTTGCATAAAAGGAGAATAAAAAAACAGAAATGCACCAATTTATTTATTTTTTTCTCTCCCTTTTCATGCTACACTAATTCCCAATCCGAATAAAAAAGGTTGAGCCAGGATGGTCATGGAGAATGTGATTTACTTCCAGATACACTAACCTACAAATCAACCTAATTATACAAGATGTTGTTAGTTGTCTAAATGAAAAAAATATATAAAAATATAAAAAAGTATATTCACCAGAACCTCAGCGGCTACCAGCACAGATGCGTCTAACAGGGATGAACGGAAACCAAAAGCCACCATTAGCCATTCTGCAAGCAACGCAATCTCCACTGAAGAAAAAAAATGATGGTGATGGAGAAGAACAACCGGCAGCAGGAAATGCAATATAACAGGTGTGCAAAAATAAATCACAGGAGCTTTTTGGTTCCAAGGCAGGGGCAAAAACTCATAAAAACTGGTAAATTAAAGCTTTTATTATGGGATTGGCTTATAATCTCTACTGACTTGGGTCGCAAGGATTTGTGGATTTTAAAATGAAGGTGACCAGAAAAAGAAATTTGGGAAACACAGTACCTACAGGCAATACATATTGCCAATTCACTTTAATGTGTCGATGTGTCCTGTGCACCTGGTAAGTAGCCCCAGGCTTCAGAAAATGTTAATCCGGCCCTGATCTTCACAGATGTCAGGTCAAACATGAGGAATCCTTTTGGATTGTAGGTCAAAATTAGGCCTTAAATTGAACATGGGGGTCCAGGTAAGGAGCAGATGGATGGAGCATTCATGAAAGTTTATCCTTAAGTCAGGCTCTGTGATAATTTAGGGCTGAATTTGAACCAGAGCATTAAGGGACACAGTCAAAGTGTGACAGAACATGATATTGTCTGAAACACTCTAATTGTGCAAAACAAATAAACAATATTGGTCTCCATACAGAAGAACTTGCAAAAAAAAAAAAAGAA
This sequence comes from Paraplagusia blochii, assembly GCA_016785265.1. Taxonomy (NCBI): domain Eukaryota; kingdom Metazoa; phylum Chordata; class Actinopteri; order Pleuronectiformes; family Cynoglossidae; genus Paraplagusia; species Paraplagusia blochii. The sequence goes on from JAFBJS010001215.1 coordinate 70,325, forward strand.
AACATTAACATTAAAACACAGGAAATTCACAACTAAACGGGATTATCTCCAGAAACAAAGCATATGTTGAAGTGGTGAGATTGAATATTGGATATTCATCATTCCTCTTCAATGAATACTAATGTGCTCTCACTCTGCATAATTATCAGGGACTCTGTCCAGTATAATCCACTGCAATCATAGCAGTTTTGTAAACAAGGGAATCTTAATTCCAAACTGAATTCAACCAACTGTTGAAATGCATCCTGCAAACAATATCATCACGGATCCATTTCCCTTCTTTGCCTTGCCAGCATATTTATTTTCTTCACCTCGCTGATGAGATGTGAGACTCTTTGGGGTAATGTGTATGTATGAGAGGGTGTTCATCACACGACAGACACACTAAAAAAGAAACTCAGGGGGTCCTGCCTGCTAATGTGGGTGTAACTTGGCACACTCACTGCTGGTTTCGGCTCGGCGCCCTGGTACGTTGCTTTTCTTGGCTGCCCTGACGTGATAGGGAGCTAAAGAAAACAGATGACAGTGGATCCAAATGCTGTGAGGATTTTTGGCAGTTTACTTGTTTATGCTGCAATTTGTCAGCAACGTGACATTAAGGCGAAGTGCCGTAGTGAGCCACATAAGTTGCAGTGACACGTCGGATCAAACAGGGATAAAGCCTGGGACACTGTGAATGTGTCAGAGTGACTTGAATGTGCAGCGTCGGCCGGGGTGAGTGAGCATGTTAACGGCGCTCAATGAGCCTTCGCTTTGTTTGTTTATTTGTGTCACTGAGCTTATTTTCCCTCGTCTCTCATAATCATCTATTAAACTTTTCAAAGTGAGCCAGCCTTCCCTAACTTGGTGGTTTTTATGGTTCTATACAAAATACTTTAAATTGGATTTTTACTAATGGGAAACAATTAAAAGTGTGTAGGAGACAGACAGACCCTTGTTGGTCATTATGAGCCTCACACATCCCTACTGACAAATGACAAATTATTTTTTTATGTAGAGCTAATTGGTTATTAGCATCTGTGTCTGTGAAGAAGACCGTCTTCTTGAAGAAAATGGTTTTTTTCTCTATGCCAGCTCTTGCAAAAAGTAAGGAAAAAGATTACCGTTTTTTTCATGACAATAATGCGCACGTAAAAGTCTTAGCTTTTCTTCAAAATATGCGGTGCGCCCTCTGTGTGTTGTTGTAAGGCGGACGTGGTAGAGGACACCATGAGAACGTTAAAGGGCGAAGTGTGGGCGTTCAAAGTTCAGCGTTCCACCTTCAGACCAACACCTCATTTAAATTTTTCAATTAAATTCATTAATTAATCACCCTCCCTTTCTTTGTTGCCTACGACCTACAGTAGTCAAACTTCCAACAGTACCATGTAGGCTAACAGCAATGTTGGCGGTCGTTTTTTAACCCAGGGCCTGATCTGATATGGAAATAGTTTAGTTGTCTTACATCATTATTTTTTTGCATAGCTTTTACTGATGCAACCCTCTCCCTCAACTCTACTAAAAGACACTGGTTTGCACTCCCTGGTGGCTGGTTTGGCAATAGGCCACTTTACACAATCCAAATGGGGCCTTGAGGTTAAAAACCCTTGATGCATATCATACTATCTCTCGTGATAATATCCCCAACATCCCACATGTCTGCATTGCTACACCCTCAAATGGAAACTCCATTAGTTGCAGTAGTCACAAATTGCATTAGTAATCGTTTAGAAGCCCGGCCTTCAACCTTTGCGCCCACATACCTAAAGTGCTCTTCACAGGTAGCAAGAGTGATTCCACTGGTTGTGGCACTCCATAATAAAGCACTCGAGCGAGTGGGGGTGGTTTTAGATTCAACTTCTGCATCAGTTACTGATACATTTACACTTCAAAACCCTTTAATATCCCCTGATATCATAGTGTTATGTTTACCATTGATCTTTTCATCAAGTCGTCTATTGAATCCAGGTGACTGTCTACATCTCAGAGGACGTTGTGAGCAGATCAAGCCTAATGCCCACAGAAGGTGGTGTCTAAAACTTATGGAGTGCTCAACTACTAAATATCCATAATTTCCCAAAGGGAACTCAGATAAGAGCCAGATAAGTTCTATCTATCTATTAGTGGGAAGTGTTGAGCTAAGGGCCAAGGAACCAGACTTGGGTCCAGAGCAGGTCTGGACAATTATTTTGACTTGCAGGCCACAGGTGGTACTACACTCTTAGTCATGGGCCAGGTCAGGATCAGACAGATTGAGTATTTGCGTGAACTAAGATAAATAATGAGTATTCAAAAGGTAGAAGGATAACAATAATATAAATTAACAGTCTTATTTGGACAAGTTTAGCGGGCCGGATTAAAACGCCAAACGGGCCACATCCGGGCCCCGGGCCTTAGTTTGCCCAGGTCTGGTCCAGAGGGTTTCAGGTGCCAAGTTAACACTGAGATGCACTGAGCACTTGGAGACATGTTCTCTTTGATGCCTCCTCTGACGCTGTACGTTCTTTTCATAAAGACCTATGACTTGATGGAATAGACTGGTTCAAAGACGCGAGGCAAATCCTTGGACACACAGAGACATATTAATTGTGAAAGAACTGTAAATAATTAAGTAGTTAAGCGATGGCTGTAAATCACAAATGTCTCTCAAGGTAAATGTCAAAAATATTGCCAAATATTTTGATATTTAGAGACATTACGCAGCTAGGTAGAAAGAGCGTTTTTGTCTTGTTGATGTTTTTAGTCTTTAGACACATTGCATCGATCAGCAACTCATTCAAATCACCTGCTTTATGTCTTCAGAGGACTTTTTTTGCGTTTTGTACGACCAGGGCAATCAACTGCGAGTCCTGTAGTGCGTGGGAACAAATGGTGAAAAGATACACTCAATGCAATGCGATGAGTCAGAGGTCAAGCATTCTCCTGTTGCTTTGCAATGGGATCTGCAGCACGAGGTGATGTTCTCGTTTGTCTCTGGTCGCTTTCAAAATGGTGATGAAAAGTGTTTGCAATCAAGGACGCAGGAAGTTATCGTTAGGTAATAAGCCATTTGTGGATTGATGGAAATGTCCACTGTGGGTCATTGGCTCTGCCAGTGGAGTGATACTGTACATTCACTTCAATCACAACAAGATTTGTTAATGCAGGAGACACTAAAGGAAAACTGACTTTTTTTTGAGATTTTTTTTTTTGCGTTGTCTCGCACCTTAGAGTTTATGGAAATTATTTTTGGTTCAATGAATATTTTTGCATTGTTTAAAACTTAAAGAGTGCCAATAGTTCAGATATAACTCGGCCAACATTAAAATATCCACATTAATGTTCAATTATGGTCAATTTAGGATTAATTGAGTTGAGTCGCAGAGGTTTGTGACTTAGAATATGGCTTAGCACATGAACTGCTAATTTGATATAATCTCCAGGGCCAAGTATTACTACACTGTGGGCAAGATAGGGCCCATGGGCCCTTGTTCTACATGGTTCTACAACCCAGAGAGATGTGGAACTCCAGGGTTCAGCTCCGGCGCAATGTGAAGGCAGGTGGGGCCTCATATTGAACGCAGCACATGGAGGAAGGTTCATGAGGGGCTTATATGGTGCAGTGTAATTTGGGTGTCAGTAGAGGAGACTCCTGCCCCCGAGACCTGGATAGCGTTAGATAATTAGCTGGTGATGGATGAATGGATGGACCTTCAGAACATAAAGTTTTGGACAGGAAATATGTTTGACATCCCTGGTATTAACCTCGGAATTGGGCAATATTCGCAAATGCTACACAACATTCACAGTTGTTACATGTTGTTACGTCTTAATTTCTTCACATGCAAACCTCATATCTCAATATCATATATCAATAAAAAGCTCGTTCACCTTGTCATCGACATTTCCTTTTTTCCAAATGGTAACAACATGAGTTCTGATGCCGCGCACAGTCATATCCTGCCGCTAAATCACCTGTGTGCTTCTCATCTGCATATCTCAATATTGTACATCCTGTTGAGAACAACACTTTTATTACACGCTCCTTGTTATAGGCTTTGTTTGGCCAGGTAACAGGAACCAATATAAACTTTGCACATTAAATTAACCAGTGAAAATAAATATATTCAGGGTGTAATTTCTTTGACAAATTAAACAGCGATTGAGATTTATGTTCCTGCAGCAACACAAACAGAAAAAAAAAACAGAAATAAAGACAGCAACGCAGGTGTGTAAGTCAAGGTGAATGAGTAAGTTAGAAATGGATTCAATAAATTGTTAAGGGTAGTGAAACATGTTTTACTGTATATTTTTTACTGTGGATAATTTTCTGGAATATAAAGTACCTTTGAGGATTAAAAGAATATAAAAGAAGTTCAAATTTTCCGTTCAGAAGTAAGGAAGTCAAGATCATCAAGTCCCAGGAACAGAGTAGTTAACTTAAAATAAAATAAAAAAATATATTTTTTTTAGTGTTTAGGGTTGAAGAGCCCTTCTGTTAAGATAAGGGACGGTATATACTGTTTTTTTTTCTCCAGAAAAGGAAAATACGATAACAAAGGAGGGACAGTGGATACATTGGTAGAAGGATGATCCTAGAGATGGAGCTACCAGGTAGGAGACAAAGAGGAGATTGATGGATGCAGTGAGGGAGGACATGGAGGTAGTTGGAACAGTGAAAGACGTTCTAATAATGAAATAGGTCATGAAAACCTACTAAGGTTTCCATCTCATTGACGACAGAAATTGGACTTAAACTGCTGGTCCAGTGCTGCCTCCGGTGGTAAGTTTGCGTCAGTGTGTGCCTGTGCCTTCACCTGCCAGGTGGGGTCAGCGTGTTTGTAGTAGCAGAAGTTCTCGGTGATCCACTTGTAGATGCAGGACAGTGTGATCTTGGACTTCTTGCTAGCCTGCATGGCCATGCAGATCAACGTGGCGTAGGAGTACGGTGGCTTCACCTCAGCGTTGGTCTTGTAGTCCACCTCGTCTGGGCAGTGGCCGTGAGCCACGATGGGCTGCATCCTGCAGTAGGCCGCAGCCGTGGGCTTCCCCGGGGTTAGGGGCGTGCCCATGGACGCCTGTCTCTTATACACATCTGAGGTAGTTGGAGTTAGAGGAGAAGATATATCTGAGCACACGATTCCTGGGTTTTGCCAAATTTGACGGAATTACGATAGAGTCAATAAAATTCGGAAGGTTTCTCAAGGATTCACCAGATTCACATCCCTAACACTTATAATGAGTCAAGGACACGTCCTAACATTTAATTTTTCTCACAACCTTGTGCAGTTCTTGGCAGCAGTGGTGGCCTTGCATTGAAGATGCAGACCTGAGTCTGCCAGGTTTCAGGTTCTGGACCCCCTGAACTTCCAGTGGGTTCACCACCTGCAGGAAGGGTTACTGTATGGAGCAGTGTGATTTGGGTGACAGTAGTGGAAACTGCTGCCCATTAAACAGATAAGATGAATGAATAAATGAATTAATGTACAGTTCTTTTTGGCTAATTTATATTAAATATATTAATATAAGTTATCAAAAACTGCACCCCCATTTAGCCACGCCCTGCTGGTCTAAAATCCAGAGTCACCCTGTTGAATGTACGTAGTCAATTGTGTCCACACAAAGATGTTTATCATTTCGATAAATGGTAAACTTTATTTATCTTTATTCTAGGGAAGTATTAACTTTTGGTTAATGGCTAAAGGTATTTTATTAATAACTGTGCATAACATAAAAACACTACTTCACTAGAAGTTATAGAAAAATGCAATTCATGGTTTATTCTATAGTTTATGATACATTATTTCAAGGGTATACACAAAAGAAAGGATATAAGCTCTTAGGCTCAGGAGGATTGAAAGTAATAGTTGTCCTCTCTTTTTTTTCTGCGCCTTCATTGCCACAGTGGACTATTTTCTAATGGATAATTCCAGCAGCATAATGTTTAGTGTGACAGCGACAAAAAAAATAAATAAGGCTTTAAAACAGCTCTACTGGCATTATGTGACCTCAGGGTGGTTCCCTGACAAACCTCACGGATTAATGGTTGAATAAAAAGAAAACTGTTGTTTTGTTACTTTTCTTTACAATGACTCGCAGAGCTCATTACCTCATAATAAAACTTTTGATCCATGTCTGCGGTGTTTGCTAAATAATGTGATATATTTCTCGCAGATTTCTTCTTATTACTTTACCCATTTTGTGACTTCATCCACAGAATAATGGTATTTATACTGAAAGAGAAAGACTTTTTCAGGCGATGGTTCGCAGTCAGGTGTTAATGATAGAAAGCACTGAAACTCTGTGCAGTGATTTAAACCTGTACAATGTAAAAGGTGCAATGATTATCGTAGAAATAGGCACAAACAAAAACAAAAGCAGAGGCGGTCGACTGATTAAATGTCACAAATCAGCTCCTATCAAGGTCAAGAGTTTGACAAAATAATAGTCTACATCGCACATTGTGTGGCTGTTGTTTTTCTCTCTTTATTATTACACATTTGTATGTAGCTGACTAAAAACTCAGACCATACATGACTCAACAACACCACCTAGCTGTTACTCCAGCCTGTGGTCATACCCCGCCTACACTACTATAATGTTATTCTTTCTGGTTTATCAGACTTCACAACCAGACCCCTTAAAATGCAACAGCATCTAACCAAGCCCAAAAAGGGTCATGTGGAACTCCTCGGCTCATTGATCTATTGCACGGATTGGACACCAATTGCTGTTCCATCCTGCCTTTACTCCAGTGCTTCTCAAAGTGTGGGGCGGGCCCCCCTGTGGACAGTTGGCAGCTTTGGCCTGTAGACCTAGGCCACCATTGGCTCAAACACCACTTTTACTGTTGCTCACAAATGTCTGCTTCCTTCCTCAACTACTCTTTCTCAAATCTTCATCATATGACTCGTTAACTTTATCCCTCTGTACAACTCTACACATTACCCTTCCATCCTGCTCCTGCAGAGCCCTTTTTCTGATGATGCAATGATGTGTCAACAAAATGGTTTCCTGATGTGTAGATTATCTCCAAAAAAGTAAAATAAAATAAAAGCATTGCATAAGACCATTTCAAGAGGTAGAAAGAAAGAAAAGTCAAAAAAGCTTAATCTTTATTACACCACAACTAATTATTTACTAAAGATAATATTTCATCCTCGTATGTTCATAAGTGGCAGTGAATTTATTCTAGTGAAACACAAATAAATTCTTTTTGGGGCAGCACTTTTATAGATTTTTTTCACCTCAAGGGCGAGACATGAAAAATATATTGATGTGGTTTGTGGAAAATATAACATGTGAAGATAGGAAGTGAAGCCTAGAGACAAACTGCAGCCCTTTCTGTTGTGTTCTCACCCATTTCTGTTCCTAATGAAAGTCATTATTGCAGATTGACAAAAAAATTTATATATTTAAACAACAGGTCTCCTCATTTCCCGTGGAACAGACAGTCCCTTGAAACCTTCAGTAACGTAAGCTATTTCAGCGTAAGGCAAACAGTAGCGTTAGTCGTGAAGACAAGTAATTGGTTGTTGTTCAGAGGGGCTGCCGGAGAGAGCCAATCAAAGGACAGAGATGGCGGGGCTTCCAGGGAGAGCAAATCAAAGGACAGAGATGGCGGGGCTTCTAGCAAATCCGTTTGGCGAAAACGAGAGTGAACTTACTTCCTGTTTACGTATCGACGAATGACGTCACATAGATAACAGTCAAAATAGTTTCTTCAACCGAAAGAAGCGACAACTTTGATAACTTTACAGTGTTTCCCGCATTTTTATGATAACTGGCAGCCGGCGTAAAGATACAGTGTAGCAGTAAAACAGAAGAGTCACCGGTTGAATTGTCTAGAGCTGAAATAAAACTGTGGGCGCTAACAGAAGCTAGTAGCCGCTAGATAGCTTGCAACAGAGCAAAATAAAAACCAATGCACTTTTTCTGTCAACTCGACACCTGTCAGGATGGAAAATAAATATAACCTCAAAAGTCCAGGTAGGCTGTCTATTATCGCTTTCGTTCTGGATGTTTTTGATATGTTTACATAGTAAAACCATATAATTACCGTATTAGTTGAGTGCAGATCATTCTGGTCTGATGGTTGTGATGAATGGAAACGTCAGTTTCGGACACGTATGCTTTTGCAGCGTTAGTTCAAAACCTTTGGATTAGTAATTTTATCGCTGGAGCCGGAACGGTCTCATACTATGGACTCTATCAACATCTCCAGCACTAGTCAATATAAATATTAATGCTTTTTTCCCCAATGACTGAAAAAATAAAGAAGCATGAATGGATGATCAGAGCCTGTCTGCTGAGATTCGGGACTCTATGATCAGTATTATAGTTTTATTGAAGAGGTTGCAGTCTTGTTTATTAAAATTTTATATATACTGTAGTTTTTTCCCCTCACAAGACCTTCAGTGTCATTTATATTAATTTAATTTGAATTAATATTATTTTATTACTTTCTTCCTGCTTGCTTTAACAATGGGTCTTCATTTTCCACTGCTGAAAAACTAATGCTACTGAGTGTCTCATACATCAACACCATATGGAGACATGTATGTATGTATGAGTTTTACCCATACAACATTCATTACGATAGTATAAAGTGAGAATGGTTAATACTGTTGCGTACACTGTCTTGGACAGAAGAGTTGTATTTGACCCAGCAGAATTATTCATTCAAAGAAGAAATATGCATAGAATTGGTTTGACAGTGGCCATTGTCATCTGAGCCCAGCATGCACTGTGCTATTTTGCCATAACGACTGGTGTGTAGAAAAAATCAAACATGTTTGAAACCCTGCCGATGTGCCTGTGATTTTCACTTCAGCCTGCCACACTGCACATGCACAAACATTTATTAATTGGAGAAAACAATCGACAAGAGGGAGCAGCATGGCAGAAAAAAATCAAACAAAATAAATCCCTGATCTATAATTTATAAAATGGCATATTTTTATGTGACAACATAAGGGAATGATGTACAAGCAGCAGATATCAGGGGAAAACACATCCTGTTGATGTGGAAGCTGCACTATTAACTGTTTTTTGTCTTATTGATTTTTAACTAAAGAAAAATCAATGAGAGCAAAGAAAAGCTGAAGAAAAGTGTCAGGAGTGATGTGTGATAGAGGAGTGTCCGCTCTGGTAAAGGGAAAGGTTTATAGGACAGTTGTGAGTCCAGTCTTGATGGATGGATTAGAGACACTAGGAATAGATAAAAGACAGGAGGCAGAGCTGGAGGTGGAGGAGTTTAAGATGCTGAGATTCTCTTTAGGAGTGAGGACATTAGCGAGACAACACAGGTTTAGGAGAATAAACTTGTGTTGCACAGAGAAATTGTATACATAGAAGAAAGATTTTAGAGATGGGGCTACCAGGTAGGAGACGAAGAGGGAGGCCAAAGAGGAGTGGAATCAGAGTAGAAGAAGAAGAGAACTTTGCTGTTGCATTCCTTAAAAAAAGGAACAAGCTGCAAGCAGAAGGAGAAGAAGAAGACCAAAGAGGTAAACAGCAGAAGGACAAGGAAGGACAAACAAGCTAAAACATGAGTTATCAAGAAAAACAAATTTTGTATTTTGGTAACATTTATATAGCTGTTTTACAGCACATTAGCACTAAAACAGCTTAAATTGTTATTTATTGTGAAAATGCTTTCATTTAGACCCAAATCTGGCTGAATAAGGCCACTCACTGTACTGGATGAGTTCGTTTTCAAAATGTTTACTTTTATTATGGTAGTCTAACACTCCAAGGTTATGCAAACAAAGTTTACTCATACAGAGAATTGAAGCAGCTGCTTGAAAGCCACGGCATGCAGTATTGACTTAAAATCACCTCCGGAACTTTTTCCCCTCCAGAGCATTTGATATACAGTTTGACTAGGATGAAAAATACTTCAAAGTAAGCTCAAGATGCAATTATCCAAAAAGTTTTAGTTGTAAACAACTGGACTTTGTCTTAGAGTTGAAAGACGTTTCTTTTTCATACAAGGAACTTAATCAGTTTCTCGTTGATGGCTTCTAGACCAGTCCCTTCACCCCTGGACAAAGGTGTGGAGAGTTGTTTTGGTCACACCTTTTGGGACAGAAACCACTGCTGATGCTGCTAAACAGTTTTCGTGTCATCGTGGTCTCGCCCATCGTGGAAAACCTGCTCTGGATATGATCTTTGGATATCATGAGCTGGATGAATGAGATTCTAAACAGATGAGATGCAAATACATACAATATGGAATAAAATAAAATCTAAAGTGCCTTAGAGTGATACATTAATGAGGGACTGTTGGGATCAGTGGATGTTTGGGGATGGTATTTCTTGAATTGTTGTCAGTATTAATGCTTATCCTATATGTTGAAATCTATGTGAGATATATGATATATCACAGTCACTAACCTATACCTTGCACCAGTGTTCCCCAACTCGTAAATGTCTCGTACTATTTTCACGGACCGGTCGTTAAGTTGTGGCAGATAAATAGCCCTTAATAAGATTAAATTTCTGGTGTTCTAAAATATTTTCCTACCTATAAAATCTTCCTACCCGACTTCAATGTGCATGGGCACAACAAGGATTTCTCAAGTTCACACAGCCTATAACTTTCTGCTAGCAGACGGATATAAAAAGTTAGTCTTGTATTAATGACCTTGAGTTTATTGTCCTTGTCTTCACTAAAAAAATATTTCCTAATCAAATATAGTTGCATTATTGATGATGGAATCCTAGCCATTCTATTGTTAATTTCTTTTGTTGATATGGGTATGGATCAGGTGTAAGTGATAGCCGGATGGAGCCAAAAGGAAACATTATTTCTCTGCAGCTCTGCACCAATTTACCCACGGGCCGGCACTGTTCCACTGCCTTACAGTATGTCAGTGAGAAAGAAAAGAAAACAGTACATCTACAGCATTTATAATTTAGTTATACAATGCAAAATAAATGGAAAACCATCATAAAATACCGCTGCGGATATGAGAAATCATAATGAAAACATATTAAAAGACAAGACTCGTAATACTTTAATTTAAAAAACAACAATGTTAAGATGAAAAATAAACACAAAACAGATGTGCCTTAATTTCATCCTAATTATTCAGATATTACCACCCTACTGTTTCTTCCATTTTCCTCTCCATGACACTAATTAGTAACACCTATTCTCATAATTCTAAGACCCGAATTAAAGACCGATTCTAGGTTTTCACTAATATTCTGGCTTGTATTGCACCTTGTACAGAAGCTGCATGTTATAAAAGTATCATAATAGTCAGGCTTTAAAAAAATCTTTTATCCTCTCTTTTTTCCCCTGTGCTTATTATGTCTTTGGAGTAGAGTTGTTGTGATTCATGTAATATTCCCTCTCTCTCTTTCGGACAATTTATCCACCATTCCCCCTGGCAGAAACTCAAACTGTGTGTTATATAAGATGATGTGGCACATAGGGATTATCATGCCGCTGCCCTGAGCCAGCAACCGGACCTGAGCAACGAGTGCACAACACTTTTGTTAGAATGGTATCCTCCCTGTTATTCCTGCTTGGGTTTTATGGAAAAAGTAGATCAAATGGAAATAAATCAGCACCAACAGAGTCTGTCCAAGCAGAGGAAAAAGACATGTTGAAAGATGTTTATTTCAGACCTGAAGCTCAAAATATGATAGCATTGTTTTGGTTTTTATGATTCTTGTTTTATCTCCATGGAGCCAGTTTTTTTTTTCTTTCAAAACCAACCAAAAAAGAAATCCAAACTTGAGTTTACAACAGAAAAGGAAAAAAATATATAGTTGATTTGTCACTCTGAATTGTTATTTTAGCTTTAATGTCGTGATTTGTCAAATGCTTCATTTTACAGACCAACAAATTCTCATGTGAGCTGCAAGATCGCAAACAAATATTTGTTTTAAACACAAGGTCATCTTTTCAATCGGCTGTGTTCTGTCGCTAAGTACAACAATTTGTTGTACAATTATTAAATATTCGAGTAGTGGCTGCAAACAGAGTTCCCAAACCTAGTTGTTAATATAATGAATAATGAGGAAACATTATTGCAACACTGTTTAACAGTTCAATTGTTTTAGATTGATAACAAAGGGTAGAAAAATAAGAAAAAAAGTACAACAACAATCTAAAATATTTACACACATTTTGACACCTCTTACGTTTCCAAAAAATGTTTGGGACTGAAGGACTCTGACCGAAGGATGTATAATTTACCCGTGCAGATCGATTCCCCACCAGCATTTGCACGTCACACTGGTATATCCTGCCCCGGACCTGGAAAGCTTTGAGTCTGAGCCTAGGGGAAAAAAAGAGCTTGACCCAGCCATCAAAGCTGAAACTGCCAACCACTGTCCCAGATGGTACTGATGGACAAGGTTCAAAGCCCACTCTCACACGTAGCTCATCTGTCATTCCGTAAGCCGTCCAGTCTTGATAGCTCATCAGACCTCTGAGCACCCATGACTCTGTTGATGGATTTGTAAAGTGGGGACTCATGGCTAACTTGCAGGCATAAAAGATAAAGTGGATGGTTTATCTGTACAGCTCTCAAATGAAACTCTCAGACTCTTTAATCTCTAACAACTAAAAGTGGCCACATCCGTTTGTATCAGACCCCGAGCAACTGTTTATTTTTGTGTCCTATCTTAGACCGAACCAAAAAGGTTCAAAAACACACAGAGGAATAACTTAACTGTACAAGTGGGGTGTGTGAAGAATGATTAAAGACAAGGAAAGACAGGCAAATATATATTTTTTTGCAGCTTACAACCGTACTCTTGTGTCTGCTTTTCCTGCACAATCACTTGTCCCAGTCCTCACCGCCATAATCTGAATGCCTCATTTGCTACAGTTGCTGTTAGGGGAGGAAGTGCTCCGTATTCATGCCATCGGGATTACTTAGAGTAAAATCTCTGCTCTTTTATTTATTTATTTTTCTTTTTTTTTAAAGACTTTAGCCTGTGGGACAAATATGTTTTCCCTCCGTTTAAAAAAAAAAAACCAAAAAACTGCTGTAGAATTACCAAAAAACGTCTCAAAAGGAAGTATTCATGAGGTAGCACTAATAATTTAGTTCTGTTACAGGTTCATGCTCTCAGTAATAAGGTTTGGAAATAATTTTGAATTTAACTGAAAGCCAAAGAAAATGTGCCAATGAAAAAATAAAGGATTTTGGGACAATCATCAAAATCTGGATGTTTCCATTACTCTTCCTTTTTTAATAATGCAAAACTAAGGAAGGGGAAAGCATATTCTAAGATTACTGCCTGAGAATAACAGCATAAATAATAATTTCCAATTTTCCAAATGTCCTTTGTAGATAGTACTTGTAAAGCCCCCAGACTAACTACAAAATATTCACAGGTTACCCCAATAAAAATAACTAAAATATTCTGGTTAAAATTCATTTACAAGGGCCAGATGCAGGATTTGCCATTTTGGAAAATATTAATCAAAGCATTTCAATCAATCAATCACATTTTATTTATAAAGCCCATATTTAGAAATCAGATTTGTCACAAAGGGTTGGTGACATCCTCTGTCCTTAGACCCTCAGCCAGGGTAAGGAAAAACTGCAGAGGAAAAAAACCCTTTTAACAGGGAAAAGAACTGGTCCAACCCTGGCTGGACAGACAGTACAATGGATGTTACCAGAGTATAAAAATACAATAAAATAAAACAAGTACAAAGGTACGACACAGATGAAAAAAATATGAAATTCTTCCAGTAGCTGTTACGTCAGTAGTTATACGAGGAGATGATCCTGGTCTTCCTAGTCCTGGTCCTCCTAGTCCTGGTCCTCCTAGTCCTGGTCCTCCTAGTCCTGGCATCGGCCCATTCATCAGCAACAACAGGAATGGGAAAGAGAAAGCGTCTCTTGAATATATCCAGATAAGTTGCGAAATGATATTACATATTTATGGAATGCATTCTTCGCACTTTTCTTGTATTTGATAAATCATATAAATTATTCTTAGTTGTGAGTCTGTGAACAGGGAGGCTGCTTAATCACTTCTAAAAAAATCACAAAAATATTGTTGACACTTCTGATGGATGAATGAAACACCTCAGCTACATATCCGGCTGTTTGCAGATCAGTGCCCTGAATTATTCTGCGCAGTTAAGATTCCCATCCCATCTTGCTTTTGTTGACTTTATTCGCAGCCGCACATTTGTCATAATTTGTCTTTCTCGCAGAGCGTAGCCACAGAAGTTGACAGGTTTTTGTAGATGAGGAAAAAAAAAAAATATATCCACGCATGCATATGCATATTTACAATAAAGGTAGTGGCAGGAAACCAGAGAGAGAAAACCAAATTCACTTGCTGACATAATGTATTAGAAACAACCATCAGGCAGGCTGTGAAATTCTCATACTGAACATTAAACAAAATCAGATATCCTATGTTGTGGAGATCTTATTTAAATAAACAAATTACTTAATCTATTTGCAAATTTTGCAACTTTTGTATTCAGTTGTGTGTTGAGTATCCTGGGACACCACGGTCAGATGGACTATTGAAATGCAAAGCAGTGCAAACATGAAATATATTTTCGTTCGGCTTTGGGTTTAGAAAATTATGTTTCGCCAATGCAATTGTATTGGACATCGCTACCCGGGTTTAGCTTTATCAAGTTCTGCTCTGTAGAAATAATTTCATTTACTATGAACCATTGTGCTATTATTAATAAAGGGCAAGCCAAGAAAATATATCACACACTTGAGTGTTTATCGAGAATAAGCAGTGCACATACCCTGAAAGTTGTGGAACAGTGCTCCACTTCTGCATTCTCCTCAACTTTGCCAACCTTTCATAGCTCCCACACCTCAGCCTGGCTGGCATCTCACCCTGTTATTTGCCCTTTAACTCAGCCCTCTCTCCTGACCTGCGTCTACCTCTTATGTTCCCATCTTATTAGCTCTATTTCTGGTTCAACATCCTGGCCACCCATGGTCGATTGCATTCCAAGTCGGTAACTGTCTAGTTTCCAGATAAATTGCATGCACCTGTAACTGAAGCTCTGCATATGCTTTAGTCAATTTTAGTGAGGTTTTTCTTATTTTTTTTTTTATTTGACCATGCACACAGATAAGACTGATGTTGAAAACTACTGTGTTCTTTACTGCGCCCTAAGGTACTAAGAACTAAGATGTTTTTTAGGTTGTTTTGGATCATGTTTCCTAGCAGTTTAGTCATTTTTGATGGATTAATTACTGTTATTTCATAGTTTACACCCTGATTAACACCAATGTGGATGTAGTGGTGTCATCACTACATCCATCGACCTCCCAGTGCCCTTTGGTGCCTCTGTATTTTTAAAAAAGTTGTCATCTGTAATCAGTTGGACTTTAAAAATTGTGCTTTTTTTGGGATGGAGTTTTATTTATCATATATTTTCGAGTTGGTCTTGGCACAGAGCTTTATTTTAGCGGTGTTTTTCTGGCGCTTCGCTCTGAATATGTCACCATGGGTAGGAGCTGACCTCAACAACAACCACAATAACATGTTTTCTTTCTGTCTGCCTGCCTTCTGTTTGGGTCCCAAGCACGGCTGTGTTTTCTCTGACAGCAGCTTCCTGCTGTTATGATGCACATGCCTGTAATTAGTAACCTTGGCCCTTTTTGCCCTTTTAGGTCCACATTATTGTTAAGGGCTGTCATCTTTTACCTAAAATGTAATTTCAACTTTTGTCCTGGTGGGAAAAATGTGGCAGTGCTGCTTGTTTGCTGTTTTGTTGTGAGCAAGAAGATAAAAAAACCCACACATTTAGAATACAAAGCATGATAAGTACTTTTTGTGTTTATTTTGCAATTTAAAAACACAAACAAGCGAAAACAGAATTCTAATCCCATCACATCACATTGAGTAACCATAACACAAGCACAGCACATGGCCAGGTTCCTGGTAAAAGCTGAAGACAGAAGGGAAGATGGCCGCCATCAGCTGTTTTTTTTTATTCTGCTGGTCGACCAATGAACTTGCAGCTTTTCTCCCATGTGATCCTGCCAAATACAAGACACACCCACAACAAACAATTCACACACACACTACATTGTAAACATAACTATACACCTCCAAACAAAAAAAAAAAAGAAATATGTTTGATCATCAAATGCAATCCAAACAATATTGCTCAAGTACAGCAACTATGCACGTAAGAGCAGGCTGCACCAATGGTTACTGTTAGCATCCTAGCAGTGATTTTTCATGTGTCTTAGTTGAAATTGTCAAAACTAAAAAATATCAAGAAAGTAAAGTTTCAGTGGGAGTTTATGACAGGTGGAATTACATAAAGAGAGAAAAGCAAGTGAATGATGTTTTTCAAAGTGCAAAATCTAATTAATTCAAAACGGTGCTTCATGAAAAAGAATCTGAAGTTGTGTTTTTGTCTCCTTTTCACAGTGAATGTGTACTTTCAGCAGAATGACTTTCTTGTCAGCACATAAAGCCCTGACCCGCTGCATGCTTCTCTCAAATGTCTGTTTTCGTCAGTGTTTTTACGCAGCCAAGAGGAACTTGTTCCACTCCCTGCTATGGTATATCAGAGATCCCAGCCAGTGGGAAGACTGTAGTCTTAGATGTATTCTGACATTTGGGAGAAATCAACTGTCTTTTATAGAAGACACTGCAGTTTCTGACATTGTGTTTTAAGTTCGGTTGCAAAATCCCAGTAAGAAAAAAAAAATTGATCTATTGTTTTCTGTTGTTTTACCCTAATGATGATAATGTTTTGCTTATAAAAAGGGTAAAAAAAAAACCAGTAACTGAAGAGAAAAAAGCCAGATAATTTGGCAAAACCACGTTGAAGACACAGCGTCAAGAAAATGATAGAGATAAGAGAAAGCTGTTTGGGAATCCATGGAATTCATGAAAGACCAAATAATTGCTAATTTGTCCCGGAAAGATCCGATCTTTGGTGTTTAGCGATGAAAGTGGAACTCAAACTAAGGGGAGAAAGCTTGAAGCAAAACTCACTTAAATCACATTGCACTTTGGACTTTATTATTGATTGTTTCCCGCAGTTTCACTGCTGACAAGTGTGAAGACTAGCGGTGCGCAAGCAGCAATGATCACAGCTTACTCTGCAGGTTCTGACATTGTTTTTCATGTGAGTTTGTTTGCTTTAAATTTTCCAGCTGTAAAAAGGCTCATGAAAGAGGCAGCGGAACTCAGGGATCCCACGGAGCATTACCACGCCCAACCACTAGATGTAAGAACGCAGAACGGCTCACGTATCCATCAATGTTTGCAGTCACAGGTTTTGTTAAAAGTGTCAATATCATTGCTTTTTATTTTTTGCCTTGAGTAAATGTAAAAAAAAAACAAACTAGCATGTAAATGTTGCCACATTCTAGCAGTTAATCTCTCTCTTTTCCCTCCTCGACAGGATAACCTCTTCGAATGGCACTTCTCCGTACGTGGGCCCCCGGACTCCGATTTCGACGGCGGTGTTTACCATGGCCGCATTGTTCTTCCTCCAGAGTACCCCATGAAGCCTCCCAGCATCATCCTCCTCACAGTAAGAGGTGGCCAAAGGCTGCGGGCTCAATTGCAAGCAATAATTGCCCTGCCGCAGCGTAACGGGGAGGCATCACGTCCAATGATCAAAGAGCGGGCGAACAGACAGCATGTCATTTAACCTTCAGCCATTTCTGGTTGCATCACGTGTAGTGACAGTTGTCAGAATAATGCCTGGCCTGTCACCAAACTGTCAGAAGGATTTGCTCTGCTTTTGCAAGACTATGGGGTTGTCATATTAAAACAGATGTTTGCCACTTGCACTAATTACAGCCTGATAAAAGCCACAGTTTGCACAACGGTATTGT
Source organism: Paraplagusia blochii (assembly GCA_016785265.1). NCBI lineage: Eukaryota > Metazoa > Chordata > Actinopteri > Pleuronectiformes > Cynoglossidae > Paraplagusia > Paraplagusia blochii. The sequence continues at coordinate 88,111 of JAFBJS010001215.1, forward strand.
TGTGATAGTCTCTTTCTCATTATAGGGCTGTCACTGTGGTATTTTTCATAGTGGACAAATTTCTTAATCCCCCCCTGCTGCAGTATTTAAAACCATTTTCGCTAATTTAAAGTGAATTGAGTTTTAATGAAAATTAAACATCGTCAGTGCGAAACCTTCAAGGTAAAACTAATAGTGTGATGTAATTTTTGCCTTAATGTTAGAGGGCCCGGATACCTTTTTATGATGTTTTCAAAACAACTAAATAATCCAAAAATGTGTATTTTACACATTTAATGTTCCCATTAACGCAATGTCAACAGCCACAGGGTCTCTGCTGCTGGTCCAAACTGAATGAACTAATCTATCAGCTCCTATTTCAGCAATTTCAGAAGAGGAGTCACAGAGGACTCCTCCTCTAAAAGTGCTTTGTCCGAGTCTTCAGAGTGCAGAGAGTGTTATGAGGTGTGACATTATGTTCCAGGACATTAACCTGGACATTCAAAATAAATTATAGTTGTCACTATTGTGATGAAATTGCAACATAAATTGTGCGTATTTCACAGTGGTCATAGTGACCGCTGTTGGGCGAAATAGGTAGAAATTATTTATCTCTAGTAAAAGTCAGGATGGAATAGGGTTGGATGCTTTGCGCTACAAGGCTTAGATCATTTTCCAAACAGTCAACAAGGTTTTGATCGTTAATGTTAAACAATCAGTAAGTTAGCTCATTCAGACCCACCCAGGGACAGCTTCTTTGGTGTTTGACATCGTTTCACATTGTAATCGTAGAAGAGGCTGAGATGCGCTTTAGAGTCATAACAAAAGGGCAAAAAAAATCTTTTCTACGTGGCTCAAGTCCTCGTTTAAAAGATTAAAAATTGTTTTAAGGCCCTAAAGAAAAAGACTTTCATAGCAAACATATGTGAGATAAAGACCTTTTGAGTGTTGAGACTGTGAAAGTTAATGTTTTGGAAAAACAAGACATGAACTTGGATATCTAACAGAACAGCAAAAGCCATGAAGTAACAGTTTCCCCATCAGAGTACAGTGAACTGTCATCTCCCAGAGCACTTGATGATTCAACCACCAGCTTCACTCTTGCAAGTCTGATAGAAAGATAGACTCATGTCCTTGCTGTGACCCAGAGTCTCTTTTTTTTGTCACGCAGCACCTTGTCTCTTAATGTCACATCAATAACATTTCAAATTGTTTCTGTGCAACCTCCAACCTTATCAGACATCTGCCTGTATTTAAAAACGCTGTCGGTTTGTTGAAGAAAACATTGTTTATCCCTCCTTCACACCCAAATACTGCTATCTTCTTTCCATTGTGTGTTTTTTTTTTTTCCGTAGCCTAATGGAAGATTTGAAGTTGGGAAGAAGATTTGTCTGAGCATCTCTGGCCACCATCCAGAAACCTGGCAGCCATCCTGGAGCAGTGAGTATCCTTCTTTTGCCTCCTGTAGAAAAAAAAAAACAGTAAAATGAGAAAACCAACATTAAAAAGTAAAGTTTTTCGGTCTTTGTCCTCTGGTTACGTGCACTGTTTGAACAGTGTCATATGTAACTTCAGATTGTTTTTTCTCCGTCACCGTTATGTGACAGTTATGTTGCCGTAATATATAACCTAACCTCAGTCCTGTAATAAAAACCAGTATTCAGCCGACACAAACACATTATGAGATGCTAATAAAAAGGCAATAAAAAAGTGCCTAATAAAAGACAGTGATGAGAGTTGCTATTATTTGCTCTCCAATCACTCAGGTGACAATTACAGAGTGATTTATAGATCTAATCTATTGAATAAAGGAGATAGAGCTCCCTTCCAGAAACCAGAACCGTTCCACATCCCCCTTTTCTCAGAAAAGCTGCTGCAACAGAAACTAAATGCTTAAAGCGCTGTGAAACAGAAGGAACTCTTCAGGTGCTCAGATCACAGCAGCCTTTTGTTAAATCCACGACACATTTCAGAGGGAAACAAAACAATACTGAAACACACTTTGCATTTCATTGTGACTTTTTTTCTCTCCAGGCCACCCTTTTGTGTTAGCAAGTTGACTTTGTGTGATTTATTTTAATGAGGAGTAAAATATATGAGGTGGTGTCGGCAGATGAATTATGTTTAATCTGTTTTTTTTACCAATACTGACTCTGCCAAGTCCAGGTTTACGTCCAGACTTTATAATAGGAAGGACTCGGTAACAACTTTTCCCATGTCTGATGCTGATACCGATACTGCAACTTGGAGTATCTGCTGATGCTGATTTGACAAACGCCTCCTCTTCTCCTTCAGCATGCCGCAGGCTGCTGTTGCCAAGGCGATAGTGTCGCCGTTAACGTCACAATATCAATCCGATACCATCTCCTCTCTGAGATAGTATACTTTTATAGAGCATCCTGTTACAGCAATTCAGGTAGGCCGGGGATTCACCGTGGGGTTTTTTGGCCGACTATGTTGAGGGTTTAGATGATTTTTTGGCTAAATCATACATCTCATGTCGTGTAGCGTACACGGGATAGACCTCACCATAGTCCATTGGAGGAAAATGCACACTGCACATGCGCGAACGTAGAAAGAGTTGCATGATTCTAAAAAATTCACAATTAAATATTGATTTTAAGGCTTGCTATTCTATTCCAATTGATTTGTTAAAAAAAAAAAAAAAAAACAAGAGCATAAATAAACAATATATGATGATTTCCTTTTTTTCCCCCCACACCTCTACTAGATACATAGGAGAAAACAAGTAAACAACCAAGAGGAGCATGCAGATATAATTCACCATACTTTGGATACAACTAGTTTGGTCAAAGTAAAGAAGCTCTTTGTGATAAGTTCATTAGATTTTTAGCTTTTGAAGCTAAACCATAATCATAGTTAGACACTCCAAATTTTGCATGAATTTCCAGGTTCAAGTGGGAGTAAGACAGGTTGTCTGTCTGTCTATCTATCTATCTTTTGTGTCTTAGAATCCAAACAAATTCAGAAACAATGTCAGCTTAATAGGTTGACCTCACATATATATATATAAATATAAATTTCACATTTAGATACCATGCTTTTGGTTGAGTTAATATATGTGACTATATGGCAAAAACTGATTACATTTTTCTAATAAATGCTCAGAACTACATACAACAGAAACATATTTTCTTTTATTTTAATCGCTCATAATGGCCTATTTCCATGGTTTTACTTTTGTCTTCTCATTGCTCATATATGTTCTATGACTAACACCCAGCCTTGGTTGAAAACGATATTTTTTCCTGCCTTCTCTTTCTTCCCTTCCTCTTGTAGAGATTTCCGTTTTATGTTTTTTTTTTTCCCAGCATGGGATTTTGATAAGTGGAAACTCCGTGGGAGACATCCCCACTGGTTCCATCTCTTGACTGAAAAGGCTAAATGCATAAGTCTATGAAATCAAAGACAACATAGCATTAAATCCTTTTTTTTTTTTTTTTTTTTCCCAGCATGGGATTTTGATAAGTGGAAACTCCGTGGGAGACATCCCCACTGGTTCCATCTCTTGACTGAAAAGACAACATAGCATTAAATCCTTTTTTTTTTTTTTTTTGTCCCCAACCTACTGAAGGTCCTGCAGGAGGCCACCGTATAAAGGTGTTAAATTCTTCTTCTTTGTTCATAAATTCCAGCACCTGGTTAGTTTTGTTCTGTGCTGAAATGATCACAGTAGGCCTGGCTGAGTGACTCTGAGCTGCGGATAATCCTGGCAGAGGAGCAGCAGCAGTTCTAGCCCGCGCTCGCTGCTGCTTTATTTGTTTACATTAACAAGTTTAACTAAGTGTGTCCAAGTGATTCCAACGTTCCCTCTGATGCCGTTACGGCATATTTCTATCTATTCAGAAGCAAAACAGCCACATTTGGTCATGACTGTGAACAGACAGGGATCGGATGCGTGAGGGAGACCGACGTTAGGTGCAAACACAGAGTCGCAGACACGTGGAACTCGGAAAAAGGAAATAAAGAGCAGATGATCGAGGCAAAAACAAAGCAGGAACACAACAGTGATCCCAGCAAGACTGACAGAGGGAGAGTGGTATATATACCCACAAGTGAGACTAATGACGGAGACTCGGGTGAACGTGATCGCACTAATCTACTCCACACATACGCAGAAGCAAAGGGAAAAAAAAAACCTTCTAAAACCATCAGTTAAATCAGTCTTTGTTGGTTGGTTTGTTCCACAATTATGATTCTTCTGTGTAGTTTATACACCCACACAAATCCATTCATCTTTCAGCCTGATCTGAAAAAGGAAGAGCCAGCACCTACCTCAATATAAACACCTCGCTGCTAATAAAGAAAATGGGCTGCAGCTTCATAAAGGCGCCTCTCTTACTTTTTTTCTGTTTTCCTAATTGTATCAAAGTCGAGTCCAATCAATGGCATAATTCTTCATCACGTACTGCACCGCTACTTCAGCTGGAAGATGCATTATTTACCAGATAACTGGATTTGATTTTGGGGCAGTGAACTGTGACTGGTCCCCTTTTTTTTTTTTTTTTTTTTTTACGTTGGGGCAGTGAACTGTGACTGGTCCCCTTTTTTTTTTTTTTTTTTTTTGACGTTTCTCAATCCATACCATCTGTTATATGATTTAAAATCTTCAAAAAATTCAATTTGTGCACAGGCCAAAACATTGCATGTGAGTCCAAATTAGAAAATCGAACAGAGGAAAAAAAAATAAACAGCCCCAGAGGTTTGCCATCAGGCAGGCTGTGAAGTATTACATAGTTGAAGACGCGGCCATAATTATAGATAATCAATTATCAAAGAAATAGTCACGTCAATTCTCTATTTCCGTCCACCTGGGGATTTATTCCCTCCCAGTTTTAATGGTTTATTGAGGAAGTTCTTCGAAAAGTTTGTGTAGGTTACTTTGAGGGCAACTGGAAATAGTAGGTTTCTTGGAGATGTTTTCCATCTTATCTAAGTGTCTTCCTCAGTTCTGACAACCCAGAAGTCCCCAGTATTTAGTTTACCATAATTTTATGGACTATAAGCCGCAACTTTTGTCTCACAATTTAAACCCTGCAGCTTATGCAGAGATGCGGCTAATGTATGTATTTTTTGGAGCAAAAAGATAAAAGTGAGACAGGTGGTGTCGAGGAAGACGCAACTGCCACAACCGCCATTTAACACCATAGAAGAAGAAGTTTAACGTACAGTAACACGCTTTGTACATAAATAAAATTAGCATAAACTGACCCTCATCATGAAAAATGCAAAAAAAAAAATGCGGCTTATAGTCAGATGCGGCTTATAGTCTGGAAATTACGGTAGTTCTTGAAGACATGAAACGTCTTCAGGAATCCTGCTATGTCCAGTTTCCCTCAAAGTTACTGTTTTGTGTCTGTAGTTGTGATTAACTGGAAAGAATCTAATATCTGTGTAGATTCTGAATCATCCAGGTTATTTAATCCGAAGGTCTTAGAGAAAGAAACTATGTCCAGTTTCCCTCAAAGTTATTATTTTTGGAATGTTAAGTTAAAAAAACTAGATACATACGCATTTAGCGTAGCTACCAACTCACAGGTCTTTCTTTGTGTCGTCTACTCATCGCTTTCATACCTCAACCTGCTCCATTTCTTCCTCAAAATTGCACGTGCGTTTGTTGACAGAATCCATGTTGAACAAAACCGGGTATTAACGAGATCTCGTTATATAACCACGTGATCAAATTGAAACTGGACCATCGTTAGACTAATGCGCATTCGCTCTCTTATTGTGTGTGAATGCAAAGCGGGTATCGAATGCGCAGTGAATACCAAATTAAACTGAATGTGAATGCAAAGTGAATCGAATGCGGATTAGTTAGTACGGGATCCAATCCCCAATTACCTACTTCAATATTCGATTCCGAATTAAATGAGAAAACGGTGATAGTGTCCTAGGTCTGTGACCTATGGTTTTGACATTATTTTCCCCATATCCAAATGTCCAGATAACAAAACTGAACTTCCTTTCTGAGAAGCTACAGTTTAAGCGTAGCTAATCTGCAGCATCAGCTGTCTTTTCTGTATATCCTGGAGCTGCTTCTTATTTCTCTGTCCTTTTCTTTGTTACTACATTTATTAAGGTTGCTAATTAAATATGCATTACGGAAATTGTTTGTTTGATGCATTGTTTGACCGAATGCATCAGTGCAGGGTGTCCAAAATCCTTCTGCGAGTTAGCAACAGGGCCTTATCCATCATAGATTTGCATATGTTACAACCTCGACGCGCTGGTGCCGTCTGTTGGTCCAGATTGCTACGTTCTGGTTGAGTGGATGATATAGTAGCTATGTTCTAACTCTGTGGCCTTTCTCTGTGTTTTCCTGCATGCCTCAGCACCATTCTGCCTGTGTGTACTGGGGCTAATATTGTTGTGACACAAGTTACACCATGGAAAGTATACTGTGTCTTTGTCAGGGCATCTCATCGGCGCCGGGGACAAGTATGCAACAAATCGAGTCCTCAATTTTTACTATCTATTGCATGTAGAAAGTGATCCACTGAATATTTCAAGCAGTTTGAAAAAAAAGTGGCAGCATATTGGGAATTTAAGCTAATGACTATTTGAAGTCCCCGCTCGGATGAATTTCCTTATTAAATGCTGCAGGTTCTTAAGGAATTGCCATTTTATTACAAAGAATCAGGACTCAGACAGAGCAGCCATTTTTAAAAATTCTAAAAAATGCAAAATTATGACATTTACATCGTCTTGGGACGACACCACATCCCTATAAACTAATATGTTGATATTTCCAGTTCTTAGAATCTCATTTAAGAGGTAAATGTGTTACGTTCTGGTGTGGCTGAAGACGTGGTAGGACCCAAACGCAGCACAGGACAAACGTATACTTTTTAGAAAACTCCTCAACGATTCAGCTTCTTCAGCCCAAACCCACTTAGCATCACCAAACAACCACAACACACAACAACACACGACAATGAACCAACAAGAACTGAGTGAGGGAGAGGGGTTTATATGCTAAGGACACCATGTGACACGAGTGAGACTAATGACGAGGACACAGGTGACACTGATTAACCCACACAAGGCAGCAGGGGAAGGGACAGACAGACCTCACAAAATGTTAATTAACTTAATTCCACAGTGGACTTAGTGACTGGTCTGCAGCAACATTTATCCCTGTAACCATGGTAGCCCAGCAAAGATCTTAGTTACCGTAATTCCTGGACTATAAGCTGCAACTTTAGACACTCAATTCCAACCCTGCAGCTCTTGCAGAGATGCAGCTAATGCATGCATTTTTTCTAACGGCCACCAGGGGCGCTCAAACACAAACGGTAACGCGCTTTGTATATAAATAAAATTAGCATTAGCGGACCCTCATCATGGAAAACGCAAAAAGAAAAGCAACATGCGTCTTATAGTCGGGTGCGGGTTTTGTATGTCCAACATTTTTTTTCCTTTGAAAAATTTATTGGGTGTGGCTTATAGTCCGGAATTTACGGTAATTAATTAAAAAACGTAAGCTTGATTTCCACGTTCCACGTCCTTCCTTTTCTTCTTTTTGTAGAATTTAACGAACCATACATTGTCCCAACGATAAATCATTTTTATCAGCCAATGGGACCACTCATGGTCCACGTGTCGTAGGTTGACCATATGTATTCAGAGGAACTTTACTGTACGTCGTAGTAATAAAACAAAGTCGAGAAAGAAAGTTCGGAAAAAAGTTTGTGAACTCAATACAAAGCCATGCTGTTATTAAACATAGATTAGCTCAGTGAAAAAGAATCCATAGCAGAAATAAATTTTTATATATAACTTATAATAACTCCTATCCCACCTTTGGGGGATAGAGTTTTAATTAGTAATCGAGTATTTCCACTCTATTGCAACATTCTGTTAAGGGAGATTCTCAGAGATATTTTTACTCAAGCGTAAAAATGAAAAAAATGAGAAGGGGCTTTTCAAATTGGAGATACATAATTAATTCAAGTAGGAAAAGAAAAAAAAACAAAACAAAGTTATTGACATCACTTGTTTTGAAGTGTGTCACCATTCATTATGGTCATTCTTCATCCATTCTCGTCCCTGAAGAACTCTTTGAGACGTAGTAAAAGGATTTTTGTGGTAGTTTTAATCAATGGTGACACATCTTGGGCCCTGACTCTGTTGAATCGCACAACACTCTCACTTCACACACACATGTGGACAGGCTTTATCTACACAAAACAACTTTCACCCCATTTGTTTTGCGGTGCAGGAATATGTTTTGGATTTTATGGTTTGTTGTTAAGCTTGGCCTGTCTGGAAAAACCTACTGCTTTGGGTTTTTTTTTTTTTTTTCGATTTGCTGCTATGAACTAAATCCACACAGACAGAAAATATGGTTTACTGTTTAGTCAACATGTGAATATTGCATTTTACTACATATGTTTATGTACAAATCAGTATATTTCTTGATCATTTTAAGTCTGGGTCATTAAAGGTAGGTAACCTGACGAATACGTTGAACTGGGGATACATATAATGCCTTAAAACACTGTTTTAGGCAGTACATTGACAATACTATTGAGTGAAAACCATGGAATACAAGCAACTTGGTTCTTATATTAAACACTTACAAACTATTTATGTTTTTCTACCATTGTATTTGACTAAAAAAAATGGACCTTTAGTCGAACCAGGTATTAAATGAACAAGAAATTGAAGAAAACAGCAGCATGTTCTGATAATTCTTTCCATGTACAGACAGATGTAAGACACCATTTAATATTTGGAATTAATCATATTATTTTCCACTGCGTACATCTATGAATGTGACCTTCGCAAACTTGCAGTTTCACAGTGTGTGTGTGTGTGTGTGTGTGTTGTCCTGTTATTATTCCAAATCTATCCGCGGACATATAACGCTGAAGCCAAAGTGCCTCTGCGGTACACTCAAAATGATTCACAACAATCCTGCTGTCTCAGCTGCTAACCTGCGTGGGTTGGGTTCAATATGAGGCGTCATCCGGTGTGAGCAAGTTTCACTTTTCTATGTGTCGACTGTCGCATCGTAAAGAAATACGGTTTATTAACAACATTCTTCTGTGTTCAAAGTCAAATTTATTGCAGTATTTCCACTGACAAAAATATGTATTTACTGAATGTACAGTATGCAGACGTCCTCTGTACACAAAGTACTTGCTTTAACAAGTACTAGTTACGATGCTTGGGTTTACATTTTTCTTTGTTTGTTTCTCATCTCTCTTCCAGTTCGGACAGCTCTAATAGCTATAATCGGATTTATGCCGACAAAAGGCGAGGGGGCAATTGGATCACTTGATTATACCCCAGAAGAGAGGAGGGCCCTTGCCAAAAAGTAAGATTCAATACACAACAGATAACTTTTTTTTTTTCTTTTCTTTTATTCTTTTTTTCCCATCGTGCACTGTGAGTTCTGTGTTATGGTAATGAAAGGATTGCGGGGAGCAGTGTGGAACAACGTGTGACAATATGAGCTCGCAGGTGGGATTGGCAAACACGCAGGGGGGGGGCGGATACGATATCACAGGCACAACTCCTGTTAGATGACATTAACCCACTCAGCTTTGCACAAGCATGTAAAACAATCAGCACCTGAGCCTCCCGGGGAAAGACTCCCACTAATAACTTCCCAGGTCACGATGGAAGAGCAGCCTGTCCGAGCCAGCCCTGCGACAAAAACATGTGCCAAAATACACCCCTCCCGCCCCCCCCGTCTCTGGAGGGGGCATGAGTGGGCACGTTGCTCCTCATTTCACACCGCATTTCCCTCAGAGAACATGGCACAAAAGCCGAATATGAGAAGCTGCAGCTAATGTCACTCTCCTATTTGCAGTTGAGACGGGGTCTTGATCAGCTAGCGCTTTCATTAGCACATGGAGATGAGATAGACACTAAGGCACACTTTGCTATAAATACGATGCTGCTTATCTCCCTGATGGAAGTTTTTCCTCTTCAGTCTATGGCTGAGGCAGCACTTCTCTTTAGTTTTCTCATCTCCCGGTTCTACACCCCTGGTGATTGGAAGAGCTGTCAGTCAGGGGAAGAACAGCAGAAAAGGGGGCTCCTGTCCAATATTTTTTTTCGAGTTTGCCAAGTTCATGACTGACAAGTAAACTGCCATAGAGTGGCTAGCAAGAAATCAGGGGTTGGCAAAACAAACTCAGGACTCCGTGGCGGTCGGCAAGACTTGAATATAAATAAAATAAATGTCACACACTCCTTAAATACAACTTTCCCAGTCCAACACAGGAGCAAAAAATAGTTAACATAGAGGATAGATACAAGCATTGATGTGTGAAGGTTTATAATTTTTTTTTTTATCCATTACAGAATAAAATATTTTGATATATTCTAAAAAAAAAAAAAAAAAAAAAAAATCATGTTTAAAGCCCAGCATTGGGATTGGGTTAAACATTTACAATTACCGTATTTTCCGCACTATAAGGCACACCGAAAGGCTTTAAATTTTCTCAAAAGTCGACACTGCGCCTTATAATACGGTGCACCTTGTGCATGAATTTTTTAAAGGTGCAAAAAAATACGGTACATTTGTTTATCTTCTTTTTTGTCACACCACAGTTCCCCAGACAATCCGAAGAAGCAGCCTGTCTTTTGGGAATATTATTGGGTGAAAAATATTGAAAAAGCTTTTTTTTTTTTGTTTTTATTGTTTTTTTTTTTTAAATCCTCAATAAATGCACAAGCACACACTGTGTCTTTTTGTTTAATAAAACATGTGGCTCAACTGTAGCTACGCCAACCAACCAATGGGATTGGAACTAAGAGACGGCAAATCTTTTGTATTCACATGTTTGCAAATATTTGGGTTTTTGGGGACTGTGTTATTTTTTTGGATTTTGCAAAATGTGGGGAATTTTTTTTTCATCTTCATCTGCTTATCTATTCCTGGGTCTAAGGGGCAGCAGTCTCCAAAATTAGCACCCAAATCACGCTGCACCCTTCAGTGAGTCTCCCTTCTTACCCTTTGTTGTTCACTTTTACTTTTGGTTAAAAACTTAAAAAGTTGTTGTTCACGAAGCTCCAGTGGGAAAAAAAGACAACAACAACAACACTGTCTTACAGCAACAACTTGCTGCCTGGGCGTTTTGTTTGTGCGTTGGATCTCTGTAGAATTGGACTCCACCTGAGACATGTAAGCACATTTTCAGCTCCCCTTTAATTTAAGGACTTGTCACCAGAGGGTGCAGCTGCCGTCTGGTGACACGCTGAGCCCTCAATGACGGCTCCTGCTTTCATTGCGAGGCAGAGTTCACAGAGCGTTGGATTGTTCGCCCACTAATGGGGAACGTGATTGGGGTTTAGTCCGTCGCCAGACACTTTCATTCCACAGTACCTCGCTCTTTCGGTAACCACAGCTCAGTGCGGTTAATCTTCTTCTCAACTAAGAATATATTGCACAACGTATCACTCTTGTTAAGGGATTAACTTTAATTCGGGGCTTTTTTTTTTTTAACGCATTGTTTGGCCTTAATGGTGGATATAAAAGTTTGTGTGGAAGTTGCAGGAGGCTAAGTGTGTCATAAAATTTTCTGATGGATAAGTTTTGGGGCCTTTAGTGTCTCCAGTCATGCCAAGATAGCATGCAACACACAAAATTAAGATTATTATGCAAAATTGTACATGAATCAGTCCCCGAATGAATTTATTTACCCGCCCTGGGACAGAAAACTAACAATAGTAACGCGTTTTTACAGAGGGTCAACTTTTTTTTTTTCATGTGCGGCGTTAAAGGCAGTATAGGGATCTCTCTCACCCCCCCCCCCCCCCCCCCCAAGTTTAATGATGTGTCAATGCTCCAGGTGAGCCAAGATTGATATGATTCTCTGAAGTGGTTTTATTGTCTTTTATTGCATGTGGTCCCACAGCATAGCAACAGTGCAGTGAAGCTGATGAGGACAGTTTAGGTGTGGGAGGGGAATTCATCGGCACGTTCGACCGAAAGGGTTTACCTGAGGTGGACAAATTTGTGAACATTTGCAACAAACATCTAGGACTCGCTCTAAGTTGTTACTTCAGACTTGAAAGACTATTGAGAACCACACGTCTGTACAGGTCACTGAAGACTTGTTTATCTATCAAGTTTATGGGTCAGTGGTAACAGCAGTGGTGCTAAGTTGCCAGAGTCCTTTTGCTTTTTTGTCCCACTGGCAATGTTGAGGCTTGAAGTCAAGACTGTTGTTCTCTTGCATCACTTGAAAAACTGTGAAAAGTGTGATTTGGGTGGTTGCCATGGAGACAATTGAGTATTTTCTTAACTATCGTGACCTAGAACTATGTTCATTCATTCATCTTCATCTGCTTGTCCTTCTGATTCCACGACTGCAACCCAAATCACACTGCACCACACTGTGAGCCCACTGATAAAAATACGTTTTTGATGCAAATTAGAAGGCCTAGACCGCAGGGAGCCCTTTAGAAACCCAGAGCATAATGGCGCTCAGTAGAAAAGTCCTTGTGGACGCAAGTCCACGTCCTTAACTGCTGCTGCTCAAATGTCATGATATGTTGTTGGTAAATGATGTCCTTTCTGTTATCAGTACTTTATTTGCAGGAACATTTGAGGCCAATCTATACATGCACGTATCATTATGTGACCAAAAAACGTCATTATTTCAATGAAAATCAAATGAGTTTGCATAGTGTCAGCAGGTGTCCTTAAAAAGACGGAACCGCGATCAAATGTCACAGGTTAGCTATTGAATCTTAATCAAGGAGCAGTTTTCGTGCTAATGCTAGTGCAAGAATAATTACGTAAAAAAAAGAAACATCGGAACCATTCTGGCTGCAGGTATTTCAGCTTCTTCTAAAAAATGATAAAAAATCTAACATCCAGACCTGTCCATGATAAATTTAAGGTTTGAGTTTATACCTACAGTTACTCATTGTACTTTAGAGATGGTATAAGATTTTTTCTTTTACTGACATTTAGCTTATCTCAGAGCTAAGACAGGAGAGTGTCAAAATAAAACACTGTGAACGTGAAACATTAAAACCCAGCGAGACATTTTGCGCTAATAATGTTCCTAAGATATTAAGTAAAAAAAAAAAAGTGCATTAAGTTAGAAAGGTTTTGATGGACCTTTAAGTTCTCAGTGAAACTCTGTGAAAGACTAATCAATCACTGCCCGAAACGTCCCTTCGTTTTTTGAAAACGTTCCTTTGCGTCAAGGTCAAAAACCAACCGCTGAAGGAGAAAGGAATTTGGAATTCACACATGACATGAGCGTTAAAAGTTGATCTTTAAAATAACACCGCGCAGACTGACTTAAAATGACAATTTTAGTATTCATAAGACACAACCTTTCTCCCACACATGCAAATGTCATTGTTTGCCAGGGCAGCAGGGCAGAGAGTTTTGCCTCCTTGCTGCAGGCTAATTTTCTACACATAAAAAAAAACACATTTTTGATTTAGGGAAAAATTAGAAAATATTCAATACACTTTTTTTTTTGCTTCTATTTAGATTTAGATGTTAAATGTGTCTGTAGTACATGTCAAAATGTGATCACGCCTCATTGAATTTTATTTCTCAGCTCCCATTGATTGGCTGGGGAACTTTTAGAATTATTCATTGTTCTTGCTTGAAAAATGACTACACCGAGACCTTCACCTTTCCTCATAGGTGTGCTGATGAAACTGGTAAACAGATTTGAAAAATCTAACCACATACAAACACTATTAAAGCCATTTTCTGTCTGCATTCGGAATCAAGCTCTATCTCCCAAAACAACTCCCTCTCTTGCATTTTTCTGATCCCAACTCAAAGGGTCTTGCGTCCAGATTCAACCTGTGTCCAGATTTGTCCTGTCCCTGCATAGTGAATGGGTATTTTTAGCGGTAAAGTATCTACAAAGAGATTAAAGTTGGAAAGTGCTGGACTTCCATCCACATTTGACTGATTTAGTGTAAATTGAAGCACAAAACCAAGAGCAAACGTCGCTTTTTATGTACCAGTCGCCATCATATCAATTTTGTGTGATCGTCCAGATTTAAAGCCGTACCAGGAGATGACCTCTGGTAGCTGCCCGTATAACTGCTGTTTCATGGAAACGTTTGCAATGCTTTGCTTAGTACCTGAAGCCTATTTAGTGTTTCCTTCTCCTCGGCGAAAAACATTATTTCACTCAAATGGAATAGATCGAGGAGATTGGTATTTGCATCATTTAATTCCGTAATGTGTCCAAATCTATACATGCAACCCCGAGTGCGAGAAATCAAGATATTGTCTAGGCTGCAGCACCATTGACAAACTCCTAACATCACTCCATTAGCCGCTGCAAGGGACGATTAATTTTTTTTATAAGCGGAAACTCACAGAAAGGGACATTTTTTTTTCACTCCGTTTTAGTCGATAGGAGGAAACATTACGCTGAAATATTGAGACATTCTGAAGACTGGGTCTGGCTTTGTAAATGTGCCCCACGTAACAGTAGTATTGCAATATCCTTGGAAAAGTATAGCAGTACAGTGTAATAGACTTTACAATTACTTCATGAATGTGGATTGTTATGAAGCTGCAGGTCCTGGTTCTGATTCTGCAGATTTGTGAATTAACTTCAGCACAGATTTTCTATAATTTGACTAATTGGAGAAAACTGTAGGGTGTTTTTGTTTGTTCACGCCGACTGCGGCAGTTGTCTCAAAGTAGCCGCGTACACAGAGGACAATATGAATATTTGAGTGTTTGTTCAGTGAGCTAGGGGATAGCGAAATGATTAATCGAATCATCCGTTAAAAAACATGTTGTTTGTACTTCGGTTTAAGCTTTGTGAATTTACGATTACGACGCTTACAGAAAAAAAAAAAAAGCAGAAGAACTGAGAGATATCTCATGTAAAAAAGATCAAGAAACTCTGTAATAACTGAGGTCAGTCGACCAGAGGTGAAAGGAACTGAGTGAATCAACCCACAGGAAACACAATCTCTCAAAGGATTTGTGTTTGTACGATTTTTATCTTACAGCAATATTAAAACAGAGATTTATATATATATTTTTTTTGGAATAATGCAGCCAAAATACATATTCTATTCATATTGAGACTTCCATATTCACTTTTATTCACTCACGTCTGTCACAGTAGCTGCACATGATTAGACTAAATTAGTCTGCCTGGCCCTAATAGACTGGCCGGCTGCCACTTTTTGGCAATTATTGGGAAGGATATCAAATGGGTTTTGTTGAAAATCACGGCTTTTTTCGTCAAAATAAATCATTATAGAAGCACATCTGAAAACCTAAAAAGAATTGGCTATTTTTTATTTACAGCTTTGCGACGTGTGCCGAACCTTATTTTACTTAAATAAAGGATTGATAAATAATCTTGTATAAATGTATATTTGTGCCAATTGTAAAAAAAAAAAAAAAAAATCAAGTAAGTTAAATGATAAATAAAATAGTATAGTCTAATGTAATTCATCATTTAGTGAGTAGGGATGGGAATCTTTGGGCGTGTCACAATTGCGATCGTAGTCAAAAATCAAATCTCTATTCCGAAATATAAATACAGCGCATCGTCGCAGATTACAGTATTTATGTTTGTAAAAGTTTGCGCATGAATAAAAAAAAAACCGATTCAAAGCACAAAGATTACTTCATGCATGATTGGGAATCGTGATTTTTTTTTTTTTTTTTTACATTTAACAATTTTTTTTTTCATCGTCTTCATTTCCGTGCGATTCCATCATTTTTTCTCAAGTACTGCAGGTAATCATCACCACCACAATTCGCAAATATATAGTCAAATCTACTGCGTATGCACCCCTGCTGGCTAAACAGTTTAACACAGCGCTAGGTTCTGTCATGATCTTACGTAATCTTACGAGCGACGCAATCAAAGCTCGTTTTATGATGTCACACTCTTCGAAAAGCTGTGCACGAGTACGTCGGCCCAAAGATTGACAGCAAATAAGTCTGTCTGTGTATGATTGAACTCCCTGTTCAAAACATAGACTTTATTTAAGATGCATGTTTGTCTGTTTACCCAGCAGGGGTGATCAAGAGCAGGATTAACTGCCTGCTGGCAGTTAACACAGCGCCTTAATATATACATATAAATGAATATATATGATAATATGACTGTATTTTTTTTTCCATTTTATATTTTATTTTCCAAAATTTCCCAAAAAGTTCTATATATCTGTCCATCCATTAATTTACACACTCTTATACATCAGTTGTACAAACAAAATATGGGGCAGGGCCCTCATGGGGGCCGTACTCCATGTGTTACTGGCCTCCTTGTGAGTAACCAAAGAACTACTGCTGTGAAGTGATAAGTCCTGACACAAGATTGTGTCTGGGTGTTTTTTGTGTCCCGGTTGGTTCAGAAGGTTGACCACGTGTCACCTGTCTCCCTGCAGGTCCCAGGACTTTTGCTGTGAGGCCTGTGGCTGCTCCATGAGATCTGCCCTTCAGGCCCTGGATCCCAACAGCGAGCCCAGCGCTGAAGACCACAAGGCTAAAGAACTGGCTCAGCAAATCAGCTTTAAGGTACTAAAAGTAGTGATTGCATGTGATTTGAATGACATTATAACGATGAAGCAATTACCTTAGCGGGATAGCGGTTCGTAGCGCTGTAGACCACATGGACATGACAAATGTTTTCAATTGGTTTCTGTAGGGAAGTGCAAAGTGAAGTGCCTGCATTTATAGTCCTATATTGCTTAGTCTTGTAGAATTCCTCCACCATGCTGATGTGGCCTTGGGTGAAAATTGGTCTTCAATGTCTGACTCCTATTTCCAAATGGGAGACAATTGTCAATTTGTCTTTATGGTTGTAAGCAACTATCTCTTTTACTTTAGGATTCAATAAAAAAAAATAAAATCTGTCCCGGTGTAAAAAAGTTTTCTAACGTGTGACTTAACACTTTCTGGACCATTTAACTCTTAAATCTAACGATGAGGACAGATGAGGACAGCTGTCTTTTTTTACAGGGGGGGACACATTAGCACTACAACCTCCATAACATACTAATACATGTTACTACAGTTTATTTTCATTAATTTATGTCACTAATATTGTTCATCATGTGTAAAAAAAACATTTTTACTGCTGCAATGATGTTAAAAAATGCTTTGGGCCACACAAAGTGACAGGGCGGGCCACATTTGGCCCCCGGGCCTCAACTTTTCCAATTTTTTTTCTTCCTCCTCTCGCTTGTCCCTGCAATAAATGTATAATTTTCCGTCTCCCTCTGTTCTGTCCATCTTTTACTCTGACTCCAACTACCTCTGCTGTCGATTTTACTGGAGAACTAATTACTACCATAATTTCTGGACTATAAGCCACACCCACTACATTTTTTAAAGGAAAAAAAAACATTTTGTACAAACATAACCCGCACCTGACTATAAGTCGCATGTGCCCACGTTATTTTTGCATTTTCCATGATGAGGGTCAGTTTACGCTAATTTTTATTCAGGCACAAAGCGCGTTACCGTACGTTAAACTTCTTCTTCTTCTATGCTGTGGATTGTCGGTTGTATCTTGCGTCTTCCTCGACACCACCTGTCTCACTCTTACCTTTTCGGCTGGAGCGCCCCCGGTGGCCGTTAGAGAAAATTGCATCCATTAGCCACATCTTTGCATAAGCCGCAGGGTTGAAGTTGTTTGACAAAAAGTTGCGGCTTATAGTTCGGATATTACGGTAAAAAAATTCTTTTATAATCATTAATGCATTGCATTTTTGGGCTGATTAACGACTTGTCCACCTGTTGAATTGGTAGAGTGGACATGGAGGTTGAGTTATTTGAAGGAAGACTAAGAAATAATGTAAAATAAAATGTATAATGTATAAAATTTTACTCATATTCCATGCAGACAGAATCCTCATCATCCAGACAAGCCAGTGAGAGCGGAGCTGCCGAATCCAGCCCTTCATCATTAGACCTGGAGGAGGCCTCCACCTCTGCCGGCCTGGAAGCTGCTGCTGACACGCCGCCTGCTGAACAGGTGAGATTAATGGGGACGACACGCTGTATAATCTGCATACAAACGACCCGACACGTAAAGAGCAGAGCGAGGGCCCTTCCTGTACTTACTTGACATTTTTACTTTTTTTCCAAACGCCAGATAAATGTCCTTGTTTCTAGCATATTCAAATGGCATTTTAAAGATCGGTAATTGTTCCTCCCAAAGTTCAGCGTAACTGTTGAAGCCGTCGCACCTAAAACTTCTCTACCTCCACCGTCACGCTTTGACTCTTACGTACTGTGAAATATTATGTTGTGCTTAAGATGTTGCTGCAGTGCACCGCTGCAGTCGTTGCCTAGGTAACAACCAATCGGAGAACTTAGTTGTCACTTCTGTTTTAGAAAAAATTAATCTGCACCTTTTTTTTTTTTTTTTTTCCTCAAGAGTTGGTTTCAGTGTCGGGTTTATTAGACAAATTATCACACCTTAAATGAGAGAAAAAAATAATTATTATCAAAGTGAAGCATAATGAATGAAAAGGCTCCACTGAGTCACAGAAAGTAAAGTTCACTTCTCAAGGGTATGTGATGTCCTTGCATATGAATGAGGGACAGGTGGCCTGTGTGGCATAAACGCTCAAATTGCTAAAAGTTTTTTTTTTATGGTCAAAATTCATACAACAATTTTTTTTTTCCAGTCCCATTCATTCCCTGTCAACACTGAATTGTTTTTCAGCTGTTGCCACAGCAAATCTACATGTTTCATCTCCTCCTGTCGTCTCCATCTTCTACTCCATGTCTCTCACTGCATCCAGTCTCTAGGATCATTTTTCCACCAATGTATCCACTGTCCCTCCTGTCCATGTCCAATGTCCATCTTAATTTCTAGCTTTTTCTCCAAACCTTCCTATCTGTCTTGTCCCTCTAATCACCTCATTCCTGATCCTGTCCATCCTTGTGTCTCCTAAAGAGAACCTCAGCATCTTTAACTCCTCCACCTCCAGCTCTGTCTCCTGTCTTCTGTCTATTCCTAGTGTCTCTGATCCATCCATCATGACTGGTCTCACATCTGTCCTGTAAATTTCCTTTCACCTGAGCTGACACTTCTGACATTTTTCCCTAATTAAAGTCACTTTGATTAATAAAAAAAAATGTTTTCACAAACGTAGACAAAAACTTTCACAACCAAAAAAAAAAAAAAAATCCATATAATAAAATTAACTTATTTAAATGAGGGGTTAAACCAGGTCACATTAGATTGCTCTTTTGGAGCGATGTTACAGATAATGATTTTTTTTTTTTTTTTTTTTTAGTGGATACTGAACAGACGGTGTCACCATAAGATAGGGATCACATTTCTACAAGATAATGAAAATGTGTTTACGACTCACAGTTCATGTTCTAGATCACAAATGCTGATTTGCTAATCGGTGTTTTGGATCGGAACAAATTCTGTCCCCGTACCGACAAGATTTACCATTTCTGCACCGCAAATACCAATTAATCGCGATTAATCACCATTGGGTAAGATGAAATTAAATTCCAAACTGTGTCAAA
This sequence comes from Paraplagusia blochii, assembly GCA_016785265.1. NCBI lineage: Eukaryota > Metazoa > Chordata > Actinopteri > Pleuronectiformes > Cynoglossidae > Paraplagusia > Paraplagusia blochii. The sequence goes on from JAFBJS010001215.1 coordinate 107,591, forward strand.
AACTTCAAATTGTCAATTGTTGAGTTTTCAGTTGTAGAGTTGCTCGTTAGTTTCCCTAATACTTACACTAGTATACTGTACATATATCAGTAAACATGTTATATGTATTCCTAATCTGATAAAATCACAAGGTAGTTGTGGATTATTTTGAATCAGTTTAAAATTCATATGTATTTTTTTTTTTTTTTCTGTTGACATCTTAGATCATGTTGATGCACAAATGTGATTAAAACTAAATTCCCATCCACCTCATTTAGTTAGTAGCTTCCTGTCGGTCATTAATGTGGAGTAGACGGGAAAGTACTTGATCAGAATACAGTGCGGGTGATTTAGTGGGGCTCAGCGGATAAATGGAAATACCTCGGAAATAAACCTGTTATTACTTTGTGTGAACTTTCCTTCTCCGTTCATTAAATATTCATGACAGTGGAAGAATCGGTGGGTGTTCTGAGGCTCCACAGTAGGCAATCAGACAGATTCTGTGGTGCTGTGTGTTTACAGTTGCTCAAAGTCCCCCCCCGTTTTCACACATGGCTTGGTTGTAAAACTGTTGGTAAATTCATCAGCAGCTGGCATCTTGCTGTTTTACAAAAACCCTCTTAAATTAGTCATGATGGATTCTGTTCTCCGTTAATGTTTCATCTGTACTGGGTTATGTGTGGGATCAAGCAAAGGCACTTGGGTGGGCTCCCTCCCTCTCCCCCCTCTTGTAACATCACTGCAGATGTGACGTGGGAGCTTCAAGCCTGTCTCACCCCCAGCACCTCAGATGCTAAAACTTAAGAGGATTGACTTTGATGCATGCTGCTCTCTCCAAAGAGCCACAGCAGTTCACTGAAGAAGCAGAGCAGGAACTTAGCTTAGTGTTTTTTCACTTTGGATAAATGAAGCAGGGCCTCGTCCAACACTCAACATCTGTCGCTAACATCAGACTCAAGAACGCACGCTCTAAATAGAGATTTTCCCCTGCAACGTCAGTGTGTCCCCACACTGCCCTAAAACCAACTGTAGGAATGTTGCTAATAGCAGTATCTAATTATATAGAACTGCTGCTAATGACAAGGTCTGTTTTGGGGTATTCTTCTTAATAGTGTCTTATTAGGACCATTTAAAAGACACTAACAGTTTCCAATTGTCAGCTATGCCAAAAAAATATTCACATAGAGAAGTGTTAAAAAAAAAAAAAAAAAAAAAAAATCACTACACATTTATTGCATTTTTATGTGTTGCTAATAAATGTTGCTAAAAACATTATCTAATTATATAAAACTGCTGCTAATGATTAGGTCTGTTTTGGAGTATTCTTCCTAATAATGTCAGCAGTATTAAAAAAAATATTCACATAGAGAGGTGTTAAAAAAACAACAAAAAAAAAAATCACTGCACATTTTTTTATTGCATATAATTTTTATGTGTTGCTAATAAATGTTGCTAAAAATATTATCTAATTATATAGAACTGCGGCTAATGATGAGGTCTGTTTTTTTGGTATTCTTCTTAATAATGTCAGCTATGTCAAAAAAATTTTCACATAAAAAAAAAAATCACCACACTTATCTTATTGCTCCACCAATGTTGTTTTATGTGTTGCTGACTGTCTTTTGTTCAGAGATGGAAGAACACTCTTTGTTGTTGCAAAGATAAATATTTCAGTCTCAAAAATCAAAGTTATTCTCAGTCTTTAAAGATGAAAAAAAAAAATTATTGGTATTCCTGGATAGAGTTGTTTCCAGATAATCTTCACAATTTCTTAACTGTCGACAAAAAGAACAAAAAAAAAAAAATCACATACAAAAATAAGCATGTCCAATATAAATTTGTCAGATTTGCAAATATTGTCCACTCTTAATTTTGTGACTGATGTATGATAATTAGTAGATCATTTCTACAACAGCGCCAGCATTCCAGGTAGAATCTCCAGATTATTAATATCGATTCAATAAATAAGTTATTATGCTGCCACCTAGTGGCAATCACTTTCACATAGGTACGCAGACAAGTGGGTTGCGATAGGCACGCGAGGTTAGTGGGCAGGTAGGTGTCCAGATATGAAAAGAAAAAAAATCAATTAGATTTAATGATTTAAACTTTCCTGGGATATTACTTCCCGGAAAACTTATCTTATTTGTCTTTATTATGTCCTTAAACAGGAGAAAGATTGTGGGAACACAACACAACAGACTCACTTCTCTCCTTCTTCCCACCCACACAAAATCACAAACAGTTGATTGAACCACAATAGGACGTGAACCCATGAACAAAAGCACGCTGAATAATTCAATACTCTCTTTCTTGGTATCTATTTAAAAAAAAAAAAGACAGAAAAGTACATTTTCTCACTGTCTTAGCAGCACTTAAGTCCAAACTGGTTCTGTGCAACTTCGAGAGCGATGTTCACAGATTGAGCAATCAACGCAAATGCAGCGTCTGTGCATCAAATGCTTTTTTTTCTGGCTGCAGCATCAAGATAATAAACCAAATTAGATCTATTACTTGTTAAATCTATTCCAGTTAATAGATTTCTTTTCTTCCAACTAATGAAAATGTGGATTTCTGAGTAATTGTCCTTAAAACTCCATAAATATTTCGACTCCTTTGACAGCATTATGTTTCAGCCTGTACAGAAAAAAAAAAAAAAAACTTCATCTTCAAACCCTTCATCATGTTTGTACACATTTAGGATCCATTATGGCCGGAGGAAGCTTTTAGGTTTTTATCTTTTTATTCCCTGTAATACGGCTATTTTGACCTAAGAGCTGGAAGTGACGAACGACCGATGCTTGATGAACATTTTGACAGGGATCATAAATTTCCGGAATCTTTTAAGCCGTAGTTCTGAGCCCGGAAAGTTCACAGCTTAAATATAGAAATAGACAGAGGATGATTTTCAACGATCAACTCCTTCCTGCCGTCCTCCATATCTTTTTTTTTTTTGGGACATAATAATTTCGTTCTATAGATAGGTAGTTGTCTTCATAGGCACATGGGTAGGTAGATCTCTCTACATGTATGTAGGCCAGAAGAGGTCTCACACAGGCAGATAGATGTCCAGGTAGGTAGGTAGACAAGTAAATGTCCAAGTATGTACATAGGCGAAAAGATGTCCGGATTGGTACGTAGGCAGGTAGATTTCAGCTTTGAATGCAAGTAGATAGTTGTTTAGATAGGTTGGCAGGCCATTGTCCAGGTAGGTAGGTTGGTAGGAGGTTGTCCAGGTAGGTAGGTAGGCAAGTAGACATCCAGGTAGGTATATAGGTAGACATGTGGACGTCCATGTAGATAGATACGTAAGCAAGTAGACTTCCAGCTTATAGCTGGATAAAGCTATCAACATAAAAGGTAGGTAGGTAGACAACTAGACGCTGAGGTTGGTAGGTTGGTAGGCAAGTAGACGTCCAGGTAGGTAGGTTAGTGGATGTCCAGCTAGTGGATGTCCAGCTAGTAGTCCAGCTAGTAAGTAGGTAGAACAGCAGACTTCCAGGTAAGTAGGCGTCAAGGTAGGTAGGTAGGCAAGTAGACACCCAGGTTGGTATGTAGGTCGGTAAGTAGACGTCCAGGTAGGAAGGTACGCAACTACACGCTGAGGTTGGTAGGCAAGTAGACATCCAGGTAGGTATATAGGTAGACATGTGGACGTCCATGTAGATAGGTAGGTAAGCAAGTAGACTTCCAGCTGGATAAAGCTATCAACGTAAAAGGTAGGTAGGTAGACAACTAGACGCTGAGGTTGGTAGGTTGGTAGGTAGGTTAGTGGATGTCCAGCTAGCTAGGTAGGTAAGTAGGTAGAAAAGCAAACTTCCAGGTAAGTAGGCAAGTAGACGTCAAGATAGGTAGGTAGGTCGGTAAGTAGAAGTCCAGGTAGGTAGGCAGGCAACTACACGCTGAGGTTGGTAGGCAAGTAGACATCCAGGTAGGTTGGTAGGTAGAATAGTAGACGTCCAGGTAAGTAGGCAAGTAGATGTCCAGGTAGTTAGGTATAAAGATAGATGTCCCAGTGGGTACGTAGGCAAGTAGACTTCCTGCTAATAGCTGGATAAAGCTATCAAAGTATAAATCTTAACATCATTAGCTCAATCATTAAATATGTATTTTCTTTGGTGATTTGATTGAATCCAAATTGTGTTCAATTAAACCAGGCCTTTAATAAAGAAAATGTTAATCATAACTAAATGTGAACTGTGATGTGGTCCTAGCCTCGGCCGACAGGTGGAACTAATTATGTAACTAATGTCGACTGCTCTGAGCTTCGCTCTCTTCCCTCCTCCTGCTTTACAGTCAGAGGTTTCAGCAGCTGCTGGAACAGAGTCGTCAGAGTCCCAGGTCACACCCGGACCCGGGCGTCCTCTCAGTCCCCGGCAGCGTCGTGCCCAGCAGCGTAGCTGTCAGGGTCAAAGAGAAGTCAGAGACGCGGCCAGCAGGGTGACCTCGGCCGCCGCCCCCCGTCAGCCTCAGGAGGAGAACCGCACGGGCTCGGCCGTCCTCATCGTGCTGCTCACCCTGGCCTTGGCTGCACTCGTGTTCCGCAGGATCTACCTGTCCCACGAGTATAAGTTTGACTATGAGCTGTGACCAGACACACCAACCCACTGGACCATGTCGTCTCCTCCATCGTGTTCCGCTCCGATCTCTCCTCAACTATCAACATCTTGGACAGGGAGGCAGCAGGAGAGGTTTTTGGACGGAATCTTTCATTCCTGCAGGAGCGACTCCGCTCACTTCAACGCCCACATGTTGTATTTTAATCAGTGTGAATTTAACTCCCGTGTTTTTTTCTTTTTCTCTCGTCAAGGATTGAAGCTTTTGTCTCCGTAGTCACATTCACTAGGAGGCTAGCGCCTTTTACAATTTATTTCATCGAAATGTAGGATGAGTTATCAGCAAGATATAGTGGAAATGAATGATGTAACCGTATATAAAATGTGTTTGTCTCTCATTTTAAGACACACAGCTTAGTTTTAAAGACTTGGATCAGCTCTAGATGGTGAGATAATTAATCATCAATGTGTTATTTTTACTTTTGAAGCCAAATCCCTGTGTTGTGAATTTCAATATGTATATTTTCTGCTTCAGAGAGACAATAAAGAACCCGTAAAGAACAGATGAAGCCTGGTAATCTGTGTCCGTGTACAGTTTTGGACAAAGTAGAACAAAAAAGAGAGAGAGAGGGATTATAGTCTGAGCGTTCAACATGTCCAAAAATCAATTCATTTTAATGTCGTTTTCAGGAAGACAAATGCTCTCCAAAAACGCCTGTCCTCACCTCCTGAGTTGACAGGCAGGACAATGAACAAATTTGAGATATTTGTGTCCATTACAGGGCGTCTGGGGATAACGTCAAATCGCGGGGCAGCGTCCTACCTGCATGTTAGGAGCACAGAGACAGAGTTGCTTTTCATTTTCAGTCTCCGTGTTATTAGATGTAACCAGATTAGAGCGGTCACACCGACTGCGGGAGACGTGGGGGAAAAACGCTCCCATCACAGTCCTCTCCACATTTGCATTTCTCTACAAAACTGCCAGTGGTTCCCAGTAAAATGGACAACGTCCTCCAAGAGTGTTTTTCTGTCAAATACGCTGTAAACAAGCGAAACATTGGACTGTGTATCTGAAGTAAAAAACTGTGGAGTGGAACCATTGTGTTTGGTTGTTTTGGTGGCATTTATTACGTACATTTTCCGAATACTGAGAGATTGTTTCCGGGAATTCAGGCTGGCACCGACAATTTAATCACGCTTTAAGAGACAAATAGTGGACTAGACACTGGTGTAGCTGAGGACAGATGGTCCTCAACTGACTTTGTTGTCCATTTTCCTTTAAACTGGCCACAGAAAAACTCTTATCCAGAAAATAAAAATTCGAAGAAAAAGTGGACAAACTTCATCATCTGTAACAATAACACTTAAAGGCAAAACTTTTTTTTTTTTTTTTTTTCGATTAATAACAACCTGCACTCGGAAGGTATTCACACTCGGAGTTCAGTGTCTCACTTTTGACCTTGTTCACATTCTTTAATCAAACCTAAGAGAGAAAAAAGGTCTAAAGACTCACTCAGGGGCAGAATACTTCAACGGAAAAGTGTCTTTTTGAAGCAGAAAGATGTTAAATACCAAGTGTATCCAACTTCCCACACAGAAAATTAACTTTTTTTTTTGAAGTAACAGTCTAGTTTAGAATATTTAATCAAACCAAATGTTATTTAATGTTTTGTTGCATGGTTATCTCTAAAACGATGAATCGGAGTAAATACTAAAGACCCGTCTGTCACATATATACAGACAGACAGCTGGGATGTGCTGAGACAATAAAGTATAAACTGGATCTTTTGTGAGGATGACAGCCTTTCCCTTAGAAAAAAAAAATGTAATTTCAGTAAAATGTTGGCGATATAAACTGATTTTCCAACATAAAAATTGCAAAATCTATTAAAACGGTGTTTTGTGGGTTTGGGCTGTAAGATATAGAACTGAACTGAATAGAATTAGGTGAAATACATAGATATAAGGTTCACTTGAAACACAGATATAGTGGATCCTGTCCTAATAAGTAGGAATCAAAGGGAAAAGATTGTATCAAGACATTTGTCCATCCATCCACCTTCATCCTCTTACCCGGAGCCGGGTCAACATTTGGAGGAGGGACAACCAGACTTCCCTTTCCCCAGACAGGTGTTCCCAGGCCAGCCGTCCTGGGTCTTCCTCTGGGTCTCCTCCCAGTGGGACATGACCCAAACACCTCCTGTGTGAGGCGTTCAGGGGGCATCTGATGTAAATACTCAAGCCACCGCAACTGACTCCCCTGGATGTGGTATCACTCAGCCTTCCACACCAGCTCTGGCTCTTTCCCCCCAGCGAGGTGACATGGAATGTCCTCATAGCCAGAGCGGTTGTCCAGGGATCGGGCCACCGGTGTCCCCGCCCAAATCACACAGCACCGACCCCTTGTGTGTCTTCCTGCGGGTGGTGAGTCCACATGAAGGTGAAGGTAGGTCCACGTCTTTTCGAGCACCTGGTTGTTGGGTCTCGTGGACCCAGACCCGGCCACCAGGTGCTGACCTATGAGCCCCAATCCCGGGCCTGGCTCCAGAGTGAGGCCCCGGGAACGCCAATCCGGGCGACGTACACTGCCTTCTTGATTTTTCCAAGATAATGGTTATTTTGAACCTGTGGCAGGCACATCAAGGGATACCTTTCTCACCCTTCAGCACCAGGGGTTTGGGGGCGTGGCTTCATGGAGCGTATATATTGAATTGGCGCTCAGTTATGTTTTTTCAGTTGTAATTAAACATCGAATCATCACGAGTCTCCAGCGTTTCTTTCCTCCCGCTACAAACCGCTCTTTGTCTGATCCATCACCTAGGACCTGTTTGCCTTAGGAGACACTACCAGGGACATTAAGCCCCAGACAACATAGGCCCTAAGTTCATCTGGATGGTCAAACCCCTCCACCAGGACGAGACATTTATAAAAATGGTAAGGGGACGGCTAAAAGGATTTTCAAAGTGGTCGTCTTTCTGAGATCTGGTTTCTAGGTGGGTAGATACATAGGTATAAATAGAGTTTGATGGATGGAAAAAAAAAAAAAATACAAACAAATCAGAAGAACAACACAAATAAATAATGACCTGTGCTGGTCTACATGCAGCTCAGAGGATCAAAACTGAAGTTGCTCATCAAGCAGGGAAGAAATAACTGCTCCACAGATGCCAGCGTGTTGCTTTTATCACCGTGACTTCATTTACTGATGGGATCATTTGGGTGGATTATTTTGCACCGGTGAACAACAGGTTCATTTCAGGTTCCGGTCCATTCATCTGACCAGGCTTTTACATCTTTTTAATTTCTTTCTTCCTCCAGTCGTTTTTCCTTCCTGACTGTGTAATCACTGCGGTCTTTTTTCTTGCCTTCCTCTGCCTCGGCTGAGTCTTCTTCTACTCTCACATTTGCACAGCTAATCACATTTTTTTTACTGGCCTTTTTCATAAAACTATGTAAACACTCGCTTGGCTTTTCGGGCCATGCTTATATGAAAGGACCCCGACATTCGCTCACATTTTGCCCATTTTTAATTAAGTTGGAGGGGAGTTTTATCTCCACCAGGGGACTCAAAAGAACTGTGAGGCTGGTTAAATTTGTTTTAAAGTCTCCTTGTTATTGTCCAACGGCTTGTTTTTTTTTTAACATATGGAACAAATATAGCTGTGTACCTACAGCCAGAGGAGCTCATAACAAAACAGTCTGCCGAACCTGCGGAGTGGAACGGGATTTTTTTTATTTTTTTTTTCTGAGCGTACTTTCTTACCTCAGCAACATCTTTAGTTTTTTGTGGTTGGTTTGACTGCAGGCTGAATCTCCCTCCCTTCAAATCCCTGTACATCTACCTTTAATGTTAGCCTGCATAAAAAATTCACTGAAGTCAAAAATTGTCTTTGTCGTTTACTGGTTGTGCGTTGAATTCTTAACATTCTGGAAAAAGGAGATCAGGGTTTTTTTTTTGTTTTTTTTTTTCAACCTTGGATTCAGTAGCTTGATTTTTCATACAATGATAAATGAATAAAAAGTAACGGATAAAATGAGAATTTCAATTATTTTCTTCTCCAAGTCTTAAATGTCTGCATTCCGACCTTCACTTATGAGTATTGTGTTATTACATTTTTTTTCCATTCACACGGTTAATTAAATTTTAATATCTTAGAAAAAAAAAAATATATATATATCCTCTTTTTTTATTATTGTTTTCTATTATTCTTATTATATCTTATTGTTCCTGGAGCTACTGTAAAAAGTGTGTTTCCCTCTCTGGGGATGAAAAATAAAAAATTCCAATTCCCATTCCAATTCTTTGGCCTTAAGGAATATATATATTAAATTTACACAAAAAACAGATTTCCAATTACCTGGGGTCTGTCCATAGGTAATTTGTTCCTGGCCACAGTGGGATATAGTGCGAAAAAGTAAAAAAAAAAATAAAATAAATAAATAAATATATCCCTCGACTTTTTTCATTGAAATAGGCGTGGGCAATTAAAAGTTTACATTCGACATTTCCAATCAACAATAGTGGTGCCAATAATAATATACTGTATGTAAAAGAATATAGCACTGTGAGAAAGTTTTAGCTCCGTCTATATATGTAAATAATCCAATTTTTTTTTTGTGTTATTCCTGTTGGTCTTTTATTTTGAAAAAAGAAAAGAACCAGAGGGAATCCCTGGAAGACCTCACAAGGGAACACAGCCTCCACCCTGCTCTGGGTGCTCAACAGAAAAAAAAAAAAAAAAAAAGGTGTTTGCAGTATCTTCACCAAACCTTTTAGGTTGCAAGTGGGGCAAAAAAAAAAAAAAAAATCCCTAGCGGGAGTGGGATTCAAAACGACACTCTCATTATCCGCACTAAAAAAGCCCAATCAGGTGTCCAGGAACATCCAAGGGAACTTTAACGGACGTAATGAACCAGATGAGAAGGCGAAGGGAACATGAAGGCAGGTTGTCTGCCTTGTCTCGTACTGACGAAATACGTTAAAAGTTCCGACAGTTAGGATTTTAAAGCTAATACCTGAATCCACACAAGCCTCTGGAATCTCAGATGGCTTTAACAACTTTAATGAATACCTGAGGAAACGATTACAGCTTTGGTAGAAATGTTAAATTAGCCCCATGCTAACATTCCGCTTTAACCTATAGCTATCGTCAATACAGTTCCCATTGTAGGGACGGATGTAAATGGAACAATGTACAGATGTAACTTTATTTAATAATTTATCAAGATCTCAGTGACCATACAGACATGACATGGCGTCCGCATTTGGGTCCCGGGCCTTGAGTTTGACACGAACTACAGCTGAAAGTTACAAACTGACTTCAGTTTCTACGCAATACAAGGAAATTAGGAATATTTTGTATTTTCAATATTGTAAGCGGTGGTCTCCATTGACATTGTCCTCTGTCCCTGGTCAAATTAAAAATAGCTTTATCCCCGAGGGACAGATGATTTTTAAGGCTGTCTCAGGAAACTCTCTTCAATTTTGTGGACAAGTGCTGACCTTCATCTCCCACCGGGGCTTTAAGGATCTACGTGGAGAGACTGAGGTGGACTTCGAGCGTCTCTAAATGTCCAAGGTTTACGTTAAAGTAAATGAGTGTAAATATTCTGAGATGTTGCTCAAGGCCGGGGAGCAAATTGACATAAAGATGGACAGATGGTTTGGGGCAGCATCTGCAATGATGCTGTAACAATTATTGACCCTCTGGCTGGAAGCCCTGGTCTTTGGTGGAAGCTGTAATGATTTGGCTCACAGAGGAGATTCCGAAATTTAAATTATGCAGAGTTTGTTTCTACTCATGCAGGTTAAACTGTGCATTAAAAATGTTTTGGACATCAATGCTGAGCTAACTTTTATTTGATCAAGTGCTATCACTCGTGGTCTAACGTTTTATGAGGTTAGCATTCGCATTAGTACATCAATGTTTCCCAAAGACACAACCCGTCAAAAGCAGCGCTTCTCAATTATTTTCTGTTACGCCGCCCCTAGCAAGAACAATTCACACCCCGGCGGAAAAAATGCATGTTCCCCAGGGTCACACGCGCCCCCCTCAGCATTGCACCGTGCCCCACCAGGGGGCCCGCCCCACTATTTGAGAAGCACTGGTCAAAAGAGATGTTCTTTCTTGCATCATCATTCCCAAAAGTTCTCAGTCAGTTTTGCTGATTCAGTTACTTTTTTGTTTAACACACAACACAAGTTAAAGTTTTTTCCAGATATAACTGGGTAAACAATAACATATCCTCAGTTATATGCAGCAAACGTGTAGTTCTTAAGGGGTGTCCAACATTGAGGACAACATGGTCGAACCCAAATACATCATAAAAAGCTCTCTTTTCAGATGCAGAAGGTTTATTCAAGTGTCACATCCAAACTAACAAAACCTTCAGCACATTGTCTTCTCCATTGACATGTGCTCTCAACTACATCAACTTCTCAATTACTTCAACACAGAAGTCACCAACAAATGTCAAAAAATGTCTCCCAAAAAAACTAATATTGATGAATATACACACAAAAAAAAAAAAGATAAAACAAATTCATCCACCCAACCCTGACACCAACCCAACAAAGACTGAGTGAAGTGGAGGGGTATATATACCCAGGGCAGCAGGTGACACCAGTGAGACTGATGACAAAGACACAGGTGAGTGTGATCACAGCAATTAACCCAACAGTGTGGACAACACGAAGGGACACAATGTATATATAATGTATTTCGACTTCGTGAATAATTGTGACTTACACCATTAGTGTCCCCAGAAAAAAAATGTTTAATTTAGTTAGTATGAATGTATGTGTATGTATATATATATGTAAATATATGTATATATGTATATATATGTAAATTTACAGTATATTTGATTGCCAACATTAGGGATATCTATAGCCTCATAGTGCAGCTCTGTTTTCTGGCCACTCAGCACAAGAATACGTTACACACATACAGTTGTTGATGGTTAAAAATAGACACTTCACATTATATGGACCAGCTGAAATAATTATATTTAATGATTCTCTTAAAGTGTTGGAACATTTTCTCTCTACATCTAGGTCTCTCTACGCCAGCACGGCATAGAAATCCAGAGTGAGGTTCAGCTCTGAGCTCTCGTCTCTTCGTAGTAGTCTTAGTAAATTTACAAATTTAGTTATTTGGAAATACTTTTTAATTTATTTTACTTCATATTTTCACAATCTGCATCATCTGACGTCACTGCTATATATGCACATGTATATGTGTAATGGTGTGTGCATTTATGTCTGTATATATGTATATGTGTACACATATACTGTACATCTGTATATATGTATGTATATTACAATGGTGTGTGAATGTATTCATATATGTATACATATATGTCTGCATATATGTGTATGTACTGTATATGTGTACACAAAAATATCTGTATATGTGTATGTATGTGTATTGTATGTAGATTGTAATGGTGAGTGCATATATGTGTGTATACATATGTATGTGTGTATGTGTTCATATACGTATACATATATGTCTGTCTATATGTGCGTATGTATGTGTGTACACATATACTGTATATCTGTATATGTGTATCTATGTATGTTGTATACATGTATGTGTGCATATGTGTGTACAGGTATGCACATATATTTGCATGTATATGTGTATGCACAACTGTATGCATCTGTATATTTGTATGTTTGCATGTATGTATGTGGCTGTTCATGTGTATGCATAAATGTATGTATATGTGAATGTATGTATGCATGTATGTATGTATGCATGTATGTATGTACTGTATGTATGTATGTATGTATGTGTCTATATATGTGTATCTGTGTATGTAAATATGTAGATATATGTATCTATATGCTTTGCATGTGTATACGTGTATATCTATATATAGATACACACACATGAAGACGGATCATAATATCTACTTAACTCAGTAACTATATTAACATAGTGAATTATTATTATGATGATTATTATTAATCATAATTAATAATAATTCATCACCAACAGCAACACAGAGGAAATTAATAAAGTTTTCTCTAAATCTGGCAGAGGAATCAACGTTGATGTATTGATCTGAAGACCAATCGGAGAGCACATCAGGTCTCTCTCTCCCTGACTCTCTCTCTCTCTCTCTCTCCCCCTCTGACTCTCCTCCCCTCTCTCCCCATCAGATGAAGATGGTCGCAGCCACAGCGCCTCCTGGACGCCGAACAGCTCAGTCTCCGTCACTCACGCACTCGCTGGAGGAACTTTGAAGTGGGCATGCCGCGCTACGCCAGGTTCCTGCTCCTCCTGCTGTGTCTCGTCCTGATCGGCGAGTGCAAGAGACACAAAAGTCGGAAGAAGCGATGGTCGACGCCGCCGACGGAGATCCACAAGGTCGGCAAGTAAGTGTGACATCCGTGGTTTTCCTTCACAGACTGAGACACACGCTATTAATGGGACATTTATTCCATACACTCCTCCTGGACACAAACTGGACAAACACTGAGCAAAAAAGTCAAATATTGATGATAATGTAGGATTTTTATGATGGATTTCTCAGTGGAATCTGTCCCAGATGTTGAGTCCTTTAATATTTTGGTCTCCGCGTCAATGTCTTCCCTCTAACCACGGGGACAGACCGTGCGTAAAGAGCGCACGCAGTGACCCACGCCTCAGTCATCTGCTCAGAAGGGGGGGAAAAAATCCAGCATCTCTCCTTGAACCGCTCTGATCTGAAAACTGTTGATGGATTTTAATGAAAATATTCCAGAGATTCAATCCTGGATTTCAGGGAGTGACAGTGTCGGGTAAACATGTCATGTTATTTTATCAGTTCCATTTGATTGCCTTAAATTAGTTGATATACCTCTGATTAATCGCCAAATATGTATCGGTTCTGGTTTCAGCTTCTGTGTTTCAGATGTGATTAGATTGAATTCTGAGGTAGTTGAATTTCAACAACTGTCTTCTACTGAAGACAGATCTTTCTCTCAGTCCCTCTGTTTCCTCCACACACGTCACTGAAGTATAAAGTCCTTCTGCTGATGCTCCATCAATCTCTTCTTCTCCCCAAATCACAAATCCGATCAACATCTGATGTGTGTATCCGTGCGCATCAGTTCTCGCGTGCACATCTGAGTGGGTGTGTGTTATCCATCACTGCCTGTGTATCCGTCCACGCTCCGTTTTCCGGCGGACATAATTGAGCCACATGCGCCGAGTTGACTTCCATCTAAACCATTATCCAACCTTAACGTGAAGAAAGGCCGGTGAACCTACACTGACCCGTGACCGGGTCTGTCATGGCGCTGTGCAGTGATGCTCAAGGATGAATATTTCTTCAGAAACAGATGGTAGTTTTTGGTGCAGAGATGGGTCAGACAAGTTCAACTCAATCTTTGGAAGGAAAAGGGGAAAAAAAAAACTTTGGGAAATCTTCCATCTTGTGATTAACATCCTTAAAAAAAGGATTTTCTGCCAGTGCAGGGTGAAAATCTGGTCTTTTGTAAAGAGTTGAAAAGCGAAATCCGTCCCAAATCTGACGTATCATTGAGTTATTTATCTTCACTGAATGTGTTTAAGCTGGTGCCTCCTTGAAGGATGGGGTATGCAGAATACCTGAACGTTTGCTCAACCGAATATAAATCAGGATTTAGCTAAAAGCGTGAGATGCTCTCAATTTTACTGGTCAATCTACGTCCCCACCCTTAGCTATGGTCATGAACTTTGGGTCACGACTTAAAAGAACATAATCCCCGCAGCTGAAATGAAATGTCACCGTAAGGTGGCAGGGCGCTCCCTTAGCCATAAAGGGAGGAGTAGAGTCAGTTGAGGAGACATCGTATGCCCCCTGCTGCTCTGGGAATTCCTCAGGATCCCCCCAGATGAGCCGGAGTAAATGTCTAGGTAGAGGGGAGTCTAGGTATCCCTGCTCCGACTGCCGTCCACGTGATGGATGGATGGAATTAGCCAAATTTGCAATGCCCAGAACAAAGTAAACATTACTTGAAATTGCTTCTTGGAATCTCAAAGGTCTCTGAGTCATCTGTTGCCACGCATGTTATTAAAAATGTCCTTCTTGATCAAAGTTTATCACAGCTGGCGGTTGAAATATTCATCCATCTTCATCCTTATCCCGTTGCCAGGCCTTCAGGTTTTTCACCTTAATCAAACTGCTCTATACTGGGTGCCTTCCTGTGGGTGTATGGTGTTTTGATCAGAGCAACTCAGTGGCAACCTGGCAACTGGTGGATAAGAACCTGAAACCTTCCGCACCTCTAATTCAGGGGCGTCACAAGCATTTTGAAAATCAACCTGACAAGTGGGCCGACTAATACAATTATAAAATAATCACCTGTTATCAGAAGGGAGCCCTCAGGCCCTTCAGGGTATTCAGTGAAGGCCCAAGAAAATGATGTGGCTCTAATGAATGCCCGTGCAGCTCAAGTCAATGGGGCATTATTTCAGTGTGACAATTGTCTTAGCCAATCATATGCCATTTAGTAATGGGCGGGATAAGATCACAACATGTCCAGGGTATTCCTGAATACCCAGAGTACAGCATACATATGAGCCACCACCAATTACAAATGAGTGGGAGGGACAAAAGAGATGCAACATCAAGTGGTTGCCACCTATAATTTGCTTATAATACTATATATTTGATTAATTAAATAGCCATTAAATATTATAACAGATTTATTTTGTTACGATATCTTCGAAATAACACAGAAATTAGCATTTTAACAAGTCTTAAATTCATATTATTGCAGCACAAACAGCCCAGACTCCTGAGACGTCTCCTTATCTGATAGCACTCCGTACGGTAAATATATGCAATAAATATACACTAGCGATCGGTATAGGTCAGTTGACATTGTTTTTTTGAGACAATTGATCATAGTGAAGGTGGTTCAGGAGTAGCAATAGCCAGTGCACAAGCCTAGAGTGCCCTCTAGTGGTTGCCATTGTCTGAAAGGATACACTCATAATGTAAAACCTTTGCAACCATGAATGTTTGATTGGATTCAGCCCAAAACCAGTTTTCCAATGGAAATTCCAATGGAAATTGATTGTTGTTGTACTTTTGAGTCTGAGGCTAAAAACAATATTAAGGGCTGAAAAGGTGAGGTGAAGTTAATTCTGAAGACCCATATCATTATAACCAGGTCACTATGTATATCTCATAACAAAAGTAACAGCAGCCAATAGATGGGCAAACTAAGGCCCGGGGGCCAGATGCGGCCCATCCAGCTTTGTAATCAGACTTGCAAACTTGTCCGAATGATTTCAGTGGTTCCTATTCTTAGTCTACTTCTCGTTTTCCTGCAATACCATGTTTTCCTGCAGATGGCATACAAAAGGCTAAAAATATATTAGCTTTTCAGCGGACTTTACCATGTAATTTAATTTTTAGGATCAATTTTCGAGTCAAGCTAAACTTGGCCCATGCCCATAGCCTCTTGTCAGGAAAACATTCCTTTTAAAATGTGCAATATTGTTATTCGCAACATCAAAATATTTCAGCAACAATATAAGGAAAATAGTCAAAGATATGGATAAAAAATAAAAACAATACTTAGTAAGGCAGCAGTGATGGTCTAGAGGTAAGGTTCAGGGTATGGAGCTGTAGGATTTGGGTTGCTATCAGGGAGACTGCCCTAAAGGATAAAAACCTGAAGATAAATGGATTAGTGAGGGACACAAAATGTGGAAAAAACATTTTTTTTTTAGCACTGACATAAAACCTGAGTAAAGACCAAAATTATCTTCCCAGATTGGGTTTGGTTCAATAAATGTTTCATCATCTTGTATTTTTTCTGTTAAAGGCTCCAATCTTCCTCCCGGAGTTGACGCCCCAGATAGCAGAGTTTTCACTTGGCGTTCCAATCATCTCCACGTCCACGCTGTCCAAATAGAATGTCTTGTGGTGTTTGTAACGTCTCCTCCGGGGTTACGGGGATTGCATTTGTTCAGGCCGGGGCCGGGGGGTTCGTAGCTTTGGGGACACGAAGATGACTCTCTTGTCAACAAGGAGTTCAGGAAAAATACCTTCTATCTGATGTGATCTTGGCTTTAGAACATTGTGACAGCTGTGTTTACGGTGTTTACTGTTTGCATGTTTGTGGGGACCGGATGTGGTTAAGGGGTCCGGAGTGTTCCTAGTTTGAATCCACCAACTGCCAGGTTACCGCTGAGGTCCTTCCCACTCTCTGCTCACAATGAAATGTTATAATGACAAGTAGTTTGCTGTCCTTCCCTTTCTTCGATACAATATAGTTGATGCTGCATGAAATCCCTTCTGTTTGTCTGTACGTTCTCAGCCCTCTCGCAAAAAAAGTTTCCGATGGAACCAAAACCCGCAAGGTCAAGACCAGCCACCTTCTGCGAATAGACGAACACGACTTCACCATGAGGCCCGCCTTCGCAGGTAAGATATCTGAGCAGCTGCTGCTGACAATTAGATTAAATAAGTATATGTTATTTTTGGTATCGTTGGCAGTATTGTGTGTGTTTTTTTTTTTTTATTTTAGTCACATCAGACAATGGCTGCTCCGCTCAGCTTAGCAGTCTGTTGACACTGACTCTCTGCTGTTCACATGTCAAGAGACGCCTTTTGTTGAGCTGGAGTCTGACAACAGGAAAGAAAAGGCAGGGGTTTATTCTTTCCTCCTATCTGGGTTTTTTTTTTTCCCACATTTTCAAGGAGACAGAAATAGGTGAATTGCTGCGTTCACAGCCCCAAGCTAAGAAAAACAGAGGAACACAGATATATGCAGCAGGTTGTGCACGAGAGAGAGAAAAAAAAAAAACCTGCCACCTTAGAATAATTGCCACCGATGTATTTATTCAGCTGACAGGTGTTTTAGAGCCGTTGTTTGTCAGGTGTGATTGTTGAGATCTTCCTGAAAACGACGCCATGAACCAGACAGGTCCATGGAAGTAAAAAAGTCAAACTGAGGACATCTCCTCAACCTGGCTCTGTACCCTTAAGGCTTCAAGGAGATTTTGAAGAGGCAATTATAGACGCGATGCCTATTTATTAAACTAAATGGCACCTTTTTGACCATGCTTGCATACAGGAGGAGGAGAACGGCACATCACAGAGTGAATTTCCTGCTCCTCTGGGATCTCATTTGCTGCTCCAGATGGGTGGAAGACCCCGCTGTGGCTCTGTTGCTGTCTTGTCTGATTTTTGTATCGCTGGCATGAGCGATTTCATCAACAGGTTCATAAAACTGAAGTCGTTTTTTTTTTTTTTTTTTTTTTTTTTTTGGGGAGCGTGTGACAGGAGCAATTGCAGTCAAAGCAAAACACAATTGCAATTAGTGGATGAGGGACACGGGACAATGGTCACAGAGTTAAACCAAATTATAAGGTCAGCACTTTGTTTAGACATTGAACACCAGCTGAAAAGGGAGGCTTAACAGTCATGTTGATAATGCAGGTTGAGTGTATTTGGTAAAAAGGGAACATTAGAGTCTGCTTTTCCCCCAGACTAGGAACAATTTGAGTCTCTATTATTTTATTTATTGAGAATGCATGGTCAGAGCTGAGGAAGTGTTTTTCTAAAGAAATGACCTTTAGAAAATGTCATTTTTTTTGTCTGTCTGAAAGTTCCAATAATGGAGAAGGCTTGACTGAAGTGATCCCGCTGCTTTTTTTTTAGTTTTTTCAAGTTAAAAGTAAATTATTGTGAGTCACTTACTTATGCCGGGCAAAAATGAGCCTTTAAAACCAGGAGTTACACTTAGACGCAGCTTACATATTAGCATATAAATCTTTTCATGATTGTTATGACACTATTTACTCCGCTTATAAGTTGCTTTTTTTTATTCATCTTTTATCTGACTTATTGGCTGATGCGACTTATACTTCGGATTGACTTATGTGACTTTTATGCATCCTTCAGCTGGTGCAACATCTTTTACCCGATGAAACTCACACTCTGTAAAGATAAGATTATTATTTCTATATTATCATTATTTAAGTTGGTGTCATTTTTTACCCCAGAGTGACTTGTTTATATACCGTTTTCCTGCATTATGCATATTTTTTTTTAGCCGCTACGACTTACACTCCAGACTAACTCATTTATATTTTGGCTGAAGCGACTTAAACTCTGGAGTGCCATTATATAGAATTATTTTTCTCCAGCTAGTGGGACTTATACTCCAGAGTTACTTCTGTATTTTTCTTTCTCCATCATGAGGAATTTATTTGAGTGATATATGTATTTTTCTCCTTAAGTTGCACGTATTTTCTTCTTTTTTTACCTGGTACAACGTATACTATGTAGCGACTTATTTATATATATATTCCCATCATTATGCTATTTTTCAGCTGTTGTACTTATGTGCCATAGCAACTTACGTATATTTTTTGTCCATCATTTTAGCTGGTGAGATTTGAAGATTAGTACGTTTTGTTCAGATGCAGGTCACCACCTTGCGAGGCGTTTGTCCAGGTAGAATGTTCTGTAAGGGTCCATGCTATTAGAGTTACAATATGCGAGTCATTACTGGAGAAGGCACAGCACCGTAGCCAGTCGCAGCCAGTAGCTATTAAGTTGTAGTATTTGTGTTAAGGTTGCTCCACAAATCTCTTAATGGTCGTGGAGAACTTTGGATGCAGATTGGCGTTCGGAAAAAAACTGTTGGTGTTCGAGGCGGTAAATAACCATAAGACACACTCGGTGTGTGCGGGAGACGTGTGAGTCGCGGCAGCTGCCATTCCTGCTTCAGATGGGGCTAAACGCAGTGTTACTAATGAAATCGTCTTACTCCGCCACTTCCTGTTTGCTGCATGGTGGAACGTTATGGCCAATGATGCTCCTGTGTGCCATTCTGGGCCATGGAGCAAATTCCCAAGTCACAGTCAAACAACTCCTGACTGTAGAGCATTTTATTGTCTCCAGACTGCCTTGTACTCTAGAAACGCTCCCGAAGTATAAAAGATGCTGAGCATCGAAGTGTTAATTGTTTGGTGCAACGAGGGCGTGGTTTCTCCTATTATCAATCGTTCGCAGGCGTGCATGTGCGAGGCTCGATAGGTTTTTGTTATCCTAATTAGAGGCTTCTGCGCTGCAGCCATAACCTGCTGTGACACATCCAGGCAGATGACAACAGCTGTGGGGAATGTATGTTTACCATCACTACGAGATATGCTTTCTAATGGGACACAGCTCACAAGTCTTCATCTCAAGAAAAAATATATCTGATGACCGTGACTTGGCATGTCTTATATTAGCCACCTGCACGTGGGAGAAAAGAAAAAAAACATGTCCCACGGATTGTGGAGCACATGTCTAATGGATGGACCCAGCTGCGTAATCTGGTCAGTGTGAATCAAGCATGTATTTACAGCTGATAATCCCCGGCCAACAGGAACAGTCCAGTATCATGGGGAGGGATGGAGAGTCAGTTCATACCCGTGTGGAGGAATTACATGTGGACAGTCTGATCTGTGGGAGTCAGATTACTGTATGGTAAACAACTTGTTAGATGCCAGATGAAGAGCAGCTGGAAGTCCAGTAGAGCCCACGTTTGCTTAGACCAGTGGTTCTTAACGTGGGTTCGATCGAACCCCAGGGGTTCGGTGGAGCCTCTGCCGCGGACGTCAAGACACCGCGGAGGTCAAGACACGCCGACTCACCCTACTAAAGTAGGGTTCGGTGAATGCGAACATGAAACAGGTGGGGTTTGGTAGGTCCAACAAGGTTAAGAATACACATTTTATTCAAATCGGATAAAGCATTGGTTCTCAAAGACTGGGTCGTCCCCCTAAGGTGGGCCGCGAGAGATGTTTTTCTGGTCATTTTGCATCATGTTTCCTTAGAGTTCACAGTCATTATATTGTGTCAAACACAGGGCTCACGGGCCAAAACTAGAGTGTAGGGCATTGTTTCGCAAAGATTGGTTCGTGGCCCTAAGGTGGGTTGCAAGAGGTTTTCTTTGTCTCACGTGTTCTTTCACATTTCCTAAGAATTCATGGTCATTTATGTTGGTTCAATTACTTTTTTTAGTTGTTTAATACTTGAGAGATACTAATTGTTCAGATATCACTGGGCTAATATCCTGGGCTAAGAACCTAGTTCTGGTCTGAATCCAATCACATTGTGTCTTGTGGTTGTCTTTGTAACCCAACTCATTAATAAAAGTTACAAAAAGTAAATTAGCTAGACTAGTGGTGTCTAACAGGATTGCACAGGCCAAAACCAACACGTAGGGCATTGTTTTCCAAAGACTGGTTCGCAAACATCAGGTGGGTCGTAAGAGATCTCCTATAATGTTTCCTAATGTCAGCATCCTGTCAATATACACATCTCACCATTCTGTTTCATATAGTGCACCGTGCTCAATCTCTCATCTACCGCTCCAGGCTCCATTAGATATTACAGATATTTTTTCTGACAAATCTCATCACGTATCGCAGATTCGTAAGTGATACCCATCGTCCCAAAGCTGAATGTGTTGACAGTTTCTTATTTCAACCTTTCATAAATAAATTGTTTTCATCCCAGGAGGCTTTTTTTATTTTATTATATAAAAAAATAACAAATGCACGTTAGATAACCACTAAAAAGCCTGGGACTTTTCAGTGTCGGTGCTGTCTATGCAGTGTCCTTCTAACTCATTTTAGGATTCCTTCCGTGTGCCTCATTCAAAGCCAAATTATCTGCAGAAGTCTCCTATGCAGCAAAACAAACAGATCAACAGTGATTAGATCTGGTAAACACGCTGAAAAGTTGTTTTGCCCCAGAACACTGTTTTTCCAAGGCTGTTTCACAGACCTGAGGTGGAGATGTGAAGAGAATACAAGCCAAGCTGCCTCCTCCTTGTCCTCCTATTCACTGTAGTGTGACCTAAACATCCAACAAGTAAAATAGTAATTTGTCTACGTCTCACTCTTATTTTCTTCGGTTTTACGGTAGATCAGAGAACAGGAACTACCAGTTTGGGGACAGGTGCTGGACTCTGACACTAACAGAATAATGCCTGAATTTTTTTTTGTTTATTGCCAGTCATCACTGCGTCCGTCAATGTCTTTTTTTACTCTTCCTCTTTGTCTCTTATCTTGCAGTGATCTCTATTATTATTATTTTCCTACCAATGTGTCCACTGTCCCTCCTGGTATGCAAATAGTTTCGTTGTAAGCAACTAGAAAATTCTAAACTTTTTGGCATCTCAATGGCACCTCTCTAGCTTTTTCTCCAAACCTTCCCGTCCATCTGTGTTGTCCATCTAATCACCTCATTCCTGATCCTGTCCATCCTTGTCTCTCCTGAAGAGAACCCCAGCATCCTAAACTCTTCCACCTCCTGCTCTGCCTCCTGTCTTCTCAGTGTCTCTTATCCATCCATCTTGTCTCACAAACCTTTCCCTTCACCTTAGCTGATATTGGCCGTCCAATCCTTGATTGGACGTGATTGTTTTAGGCAAAGTTTCCTTCAATTTCTAACAGCCATTTTTTGTTTTAGTTGTGATATTACCCATTTTTTAGGCATTGGAGACATTGGGTTGAATCGTTGAGGTATTACTCATTAATTTCAACTGAAGAGCCACAGGTCACATGAGAACCTGGTCTTTGTTTCCAAAATATTGTTTGATACGGCTAAGGAAACCAAAACATGACTTTGAATATAATGAATTGAATTGTTTCGTCTCTCTTTCTCTCTCAGACACAGAGGAATAGACTCATAATTCTCAGACTAACTAATCACTAAGCAATAAAATGTTTTGGAATAAATCCCCGCGCATAAACAAACACACAAATGCATTCGTCACTGTCACATTTAGAACTCCCAGGGATTACGTCGCCCGTTGCTGGAAAAAAATAATTCAATTTCAAAGAGTAGGACATGATATTGAATGAAGCTGCTTTGGTTCAGTAATGCCAACAGGGAAGCAGAAGTGAGGAGAGTTAACTACTGCTGTGATTCCAGGTGCAACATCCCATTTAGAAGGCTGTGCCATGGATTCACCTTTGACAGCGGGTTCCCTCTCGTGCAGCGTTTCCTTACTAATAATGCTGCCTGACCCACGGGGATTATTTTAAAATCACAGCACACCGTACGGTGACTGGAGAAGCAACGGAGACTAATAAGTGGAATGATGAAGCAGAGCATCCCAGTGGCAAATTCACGGGGTCTCTTGATGATCACTGACGATGAATAACTCGGTGAAGCTCAGAATACAGAAAATATCTCAGGGAACTCGGGGTGATCACACCAATCTGAACGCATAAATGAGCTTTATTACTACTGCCAAAATTCACAAATCATAGCTGGCCCAGGGGCAACCCTGGAAACCTCTTTTTTTTTTTACGGATCCTTTATATTCTTGCCTACACAACTCAAATTAGTCATTTTTGGAAGCCAAAAGATTGTAGGGGGTTGATTAGGTTTAATTGAACATCCGAAGGCAAAGGTTTCCAATTTATTCCTTAAATGGGCTGTAATTACTGTATTTTCCTGACGTTTTTCAAAATATAATTCAACATGTTCGTTTTTTTTTGTAAATGTATCCACAAACTTGTTCTGAAAATAAAAATGATAAATAAAGTTTTTGAACTATATACTGTATATTACTTATATTATATCCTGCAATCTATTAAAAATAGATCTGCGGGTCCCATTTTTGGGACCCCAGTGGCATATGACTTGCCATATGCCACTTGCCTAATACGTAAATCCCTCTGGAATATCCATCTGGGATTTAAGGCCTCAGCAGCAGTACATCACCAAACAAAAGATACAGACATGAGTTTTCAACATTAGCATAAATGAGAGCTACTTCAAGGATACCAAATATTATGAAGTAGTACTTCAATGCAGACCTCACAAACAATGTAACGATGGCTAGAAGTGGCTTTATTTATAGAACACACCCCACCAGCACCTTGGGTTGTCCATGAGAGCTACCCACGAAGACCCCATGCATAAGTGCTTGCATGCTTTACTTTGAATTGGAAATTATACTGTAGAGATTGATCTTTGAGCTGTGAAACTATTGTCCATCTAAAGTGTCCTATGCATGCTCTCTGTTTGCTAACCTTAACCAATAATTGCTCAATATTTAAGATTGGCAGCCATGGTGTTTACTGTGCAATATCCTGAATATCCTGAGTGTGCAAAACTTCTAGGTATCATATCATTAGCACTTATCATTATAGCTCTCATGTCCTTCAGCTTCAGTTCAGCGTCCTATTATAACGGTGGTAATGTTTGCATCATAGCCATTCATAGTACAGATATAGATAACAATGCACACTGCTGATGTGTGAGCATTTATTGCATTAATTGTTCCCCCACCATTTTGTTAAAACACACATCTTCCCAATGAGTTTCATGCTGTGCACCATGCTCAATCTCTCATCTACCGCTCCTGATCCCATTCAGTACAGTTCCTCCTTAATTAGAAGTATTTATTATTAATATATATATATATATATGGGGCAGTTGGTGCCCTAATGGTTAAAGAAGCGGACTTGGGTTCGCAAGGCCCCGGGTTTGAATCCCTCTATATGTATATATATTGATTAAACATAATATACATATTATATAGATACTCCGGACGTTATGTGAGTCGGGATGGTGCTACTTTGAATGAACCCCAGCGCCAGCCCGCCAGTTGATTCAAACCTGAGGTCTTCCTATTTCTCTAGGTCACCACTACCGCTAGAGTTGTACAAAATAATTTACATTTTAACTTTTCTTTTCTTCCCTTCAACTTGTCTGGCATCCCTGGCACCCTGCATGGGCCCCGAGGGCCTGAGTTTGATATCAACCAACAACTACCATGAACCCATGTTTCCCCCCCGCCCCCTTCTTTTGAACTAACTTCAAGGATTTGTCTTGGAGAGCTATGTCAAATTTGAACAGTCAAGTACTGGAGCAGATCAAAAGGACAGAAACGCTAGATTCCAATCTGACAATACAACTATTCAATAAAATGTATTGAGGTTTACAACATTCTAAGATTGCAGTAGTGTGGCTGGTGATGATGCCTTGATACATCTTTCTCCAGCCATTATCTGCAGCCAACGTTGTAACCACTGGAGCAAAAAGATGAAAAAAAAAGGCGTCATGGTGCTGTAATTTAGAGAAAATACAGCTATCGAACCCATGCAGACATTTATTTTTTCGGGCTTCTGTGTCCTCGCAATGCAGTTCAACTGATTCTTTGTAGCCGCACAGCCGCAGAGGGAGCACAGACAAATCACTGCTCTGGTACAGCAGGTGTCTGCACTGCTGTGTCCACTGTCTCTGTCTTAGCAAGTGCTTAGGGATTTAACAAGTCTGGCACGTGATGTATGGCGTATGGTGTGTGAGAGAGAAATGGAGAGTTGAGAGTATTCATCTGACAGTTACTTAGAACTCATTAATGTTCTCCGCTAGGTAACAGATTTCCTCCACTAGGAGTTACGTAAGGCCAGAACTATTACCGCAGCTTAGAATAAAAAAATATATATTTGGACTCCTCAGATTGAGTGATTTTAATACTCCAAAGAGTAATTGTCTTTCCTTCTGAGTTGCGTTCATGTTGCAGAAATACAGATCACGTGACTGCGAATCTAATTAGGATGTGGGATCGTAAAATATGGAGAAGGGGAGGCGTTTGATATCATTCACAGGGAATTATTTACTAGGATTCCAAGTTGTTTTCATCGCATTCCTTTTCCGGCCCGGCTCGCAGTCGCTAGCCTCTCGGTTAAAACGCGAGTGCAGAACTTGCATCAGAAAACTGGGAACGTCAGGATATGAAGGTCTCTTAATTCAACTTATTCAACAACCTTGTTTGCACACAGTTCTTATACAAGGACGCTTTAAGGTCCATGAGTCTCCGGGCTGCCATTCAACTTTTTATTAGCTTGACAAAAATAGTTGGCACCCCAAAGATGAGTTCCTGAATGATATGGAAGATTATTTTTAATACTCTGTGTAATTCATGGCTCTCTTATTTTGAAGTTCTGGAAAGTCATTCTATAGGCATGAAATGAATGGAGTGCTGTATGTGGAAGTCAGAAATGATGGACGACCGTATGGGAATGTGGATTTGATCTACAGTTAGT
This sequence comes from Paraplagusia blochii, assembly GCA_016785265.1. Lineage (NCBI taxonomy): Eukaryota > Metazoa > Chordata > Actinopteri > Pleuronectiformes > Cynoglossidae > Paraplagusia > Paraplagusia blochii. The sequence continues at coordinate 133,182 of JAFBJS010001215.1, forward strand.
AAAGGTGAATGAGCCTGAATAACCGCGGTCAACCATCTGAAACTGATTACAGACAGAATGGAGTTGGTGTCAAAGAGGTGGTGTGTGAGGGGTTAAGTATGGAGCTGTCAGGAGAGAAAAAGAATAAGACAAGAGAAGAGTTTTGGACAGTGTGGGGGAAAAAAAGGACATCATGAAGATGGATGGAACGGTGGAAGACGGAGAGGAAAATAATAGAGTGATAAAGATCATGGGATCTGCTGGTGTGAGGTTTGGAAATAAACTAAATCCCTACTGTTTTAAAGCCGGCGCAAAATTCCGAGCTGTTTCTGTCTGGTTCAAATGAAATTACTGCACATTGTCACTCTGCTTGTTTGAGTTTGAAACTCTTTCTCTGACCCTTTTCAACTGCTCTATGTCCACAGGCCCTGCTGTCCCCGTTGGAGTCGATGTCCAGGTGGAAAGCTTGGACAGCATATCGGAGGTCGACATGGTAAGCTACCTAAAGATGTTAAATGTGAAACAATGCCAAATCTGGGGATACATTGCCATCAGCGGGAGCTTGTGGGACACACTTTTAGGGGACAGAAAGCTGGGACACTTTTTGGAATTTAAGACCAGGCAGAAACGAACAGCATCTCAGGGTTGAAGACAAACCACAGGCATGGGGGCAAACATAACAATCTCACACAATGATCCAAGCAAGACATGGATTTTAGGGGTGTGCAAATTAATCGTTTTGGATCGAACTGAACCGGATTGAATCGAATTGTTTAATATTTTTTATGAATCGTTCCTGAATCGGATCGTAGCCTGTGAATCGAGATATGAATCGTATCGTTATGTGAGTGAATCGTCACACCCCAATATACATTATATATTTATTAGGGGTGTGCAAATTAATCGTTTTGGATCGGTTTGGATTGAACTAAACCGAATCGAATCGAACTGGATCGATCATTTAATATTTTTTATGAATCGTTCCTGAATCGGATTATAGCCTGTGAATCAAGATATGAATCGGATCGTTATGTTAGTGAATCGTCACACCCCTCATAGATGTACATAAACTCAAGGTACCAGGTGACACAAAGACAGAAACAAAGAGAATCTCAAGGTGGGAGCGTAGGCATGGGACAAACTACAGGCTTGGATGGGGTTAGTTGGGGTCACAACACGCTCTCGCAAACACCATTCAAACACAAAGTATCAAGCAAGACAAAGGTATAAATACTCAAGGTACCAGGTGACACAAAAACGGAAACAACAGAATCTCAAGGTCGCAAATAGACCATGTATGGGCGGCTAAGACAAGGCAGGAACAACACACTCTCTCACACACACACAATATTCCAAGCAAGACAGAGTGAGGGACTAAGGTTTAAATACACAAGGCACCAGGTGACACCAGTGAGACTAACGACACAGGTGAATGAGATTGGCCCTGATTAACTCCAGTTGAGGAGGGAAACAAAAAAAAAAACAGATGTCAGTTACAACTAAAATATGCAATAGATAAAGATATATTTTGACATATATGTTGATAAAATTTTGCACCCAATCAGGACCTGTGTGTTTGATAATATTCATGTCCATTGCATTGTTAAAGTAAAGTTGCCAGTTTGGGAAACACATTTAAGAAAATGACTTTATTACAAGACTGAAGCTACAGTCTCCAAACGAACTGTTGAAGCAGTGCAGGAACATTACCTATCTATTAGCTTGACACATTTACATGACGTCCACAGTGATTAAGACAACGGGGACTGAGCAGAACTATTTGTTGCCTGAAGAGTTTAATAAGACTAGGTCTTCGACAGCATCTTACGTCTTTGGCATGAATAACATTTCCCTACTTTTCTGTTACTCCTTTAAGGGAAACAGTCATTTTCTATTAGACGATAATAATTTTCTCATCATCTTAAATGGATGTTGAAGAATGTAATTAAATGCACAGCTCCACACATCCGTCAGACACAGGATGCAGAATTGTCACCCTGATGTTGTTCATGCTGCTGTTTTGAAGGATTCAGAGATGTCATTTTTAATACAGCCTGTTGACGGCGTCTTTATTAGATTAGGAACAGATGCCAGGGGGAACAAAAAAACACCCATATGCCAGTTGTGGCTGCTTTCAATCCCATTGCTGTATGCAGAAAGTTTATTCAGAAAAAAAACTCTGTAAAAGAAAACTAATTTAAAACAGGGGTTCCTGAACAAAACAGCAATAATGCAATGTAAAATGTCCTAATGTGGTGGCCCAAAGGTTGCCCAAACCATTTCCATACAGGCTGTTGTGCAGTAGAGAGACGGGGAATACATCGGTAGAAGAATGATCCTTGAGATGGAGCTACCAGATTAGGGAGATAAAGAAGAAGGCCAAAGAGGAGGTTAATGCCTGCAGTGATGGAGGACATGGAGGTAGTTGGCGTCACAGTAGAAGATACATACACCAGGGTGAGATGACTTGCGTCTTCCTCGACACCGCCTGTCTCACTCTTACCTTTTCTGCTCGACCGCCCCTGGCAGCCGTTAGAAAAAGTAGTATTACGCATTTTGCAAAACTCTATCTGTGGGTCTTTCTCAAATGTATTGGCCCGCGCTGGCATCCAGTTCTTGCCTGCAAAACTTCTATGTTCAAAATCAAAAATTTTAATTAGACATACATTTCTCTATTGTCTCTATTGACATCTCTAGTTCTTATTGGATGGTAAAATATCCTGACACTGACTTGACCCACTAAAGCAATCGTACTACATTATCTTAGCGATCCCCAAGGATCTAATGCACTCGAAATGCATGTTTCGGATACATTTCTTTTTCGTCCATAGAGCTGTAATCTATCTCAGAGATTGTGCAAATGCACTGAACACCTCTTATGTAACGTGACTGGTACTTAGATGGTGAATGGCAGAAGTACAATGTGTTGCTATTATTCCAAACTGATCTGGTCTTATGTAACGTCATGTGGAGAGGATGATCTCCTGTGACAGTGTATACACACTCACACACACTTACACACACGTGCGTGCGCGCACGCAAACACTGACGAATATGTAGCATCAGTGGGGACGAAGGCGTGAAAACAGCAGCAATCCCAGACCAACAGAAGCTGTCGACTGTGCTTAGCCGACATATGTTCATCACTTCTGTCGACCACGAGTGTTTGTCATAAACGGTCGGCATAATCCAACTGGTACTGACCACAGCAACACTTTAATCCCGCGGGAATGTCATAAACCAGAGCAAATGAGGAGAGAACTTGCTTGCGAGTTAATCCAGAGTCATCTGCTGTCATTCTTCCTCCCTTCCCCCACCCCTACGTCCAGGACTTCACCATGACCTTGTATCTGAGGCACTACTGGAAGGACGACAGGCTGGCCTTCCCAAGTTCAACCAACAAGAGCATGACCTTCGACGGGCGATTAGTCAAAAAAATCTGGGTGCCTGATGTGTTTTTCGTCCACTCCAAGAGGTCATTCATCCATGACACAACGACTGATAACATCATGCTAAGGGTTTTCCCCGATGGTCATGTCCTGTACAGCCTGAGGTGAGAACAAGGAAATTCCCAAAGGCTTTGTTGTCTTCACCATGAACTAAATGAAACATGGCAGGTCCTGTCAGTTGCATGTGATATTGAAATTCTTTTTTACTGCTGCAGGGTTACAGTCACAGCAGCATGCAACATGGATTTCAGTCGTTTCCCATTGGACTCGCAGACGTGCACCTTAGAGCTAGAGAGCTGTAAGTACCCGCGTACAAATACTGCTATAGCTAACTGCTAATTAAGAAAATAGCCCTGAGCATTTATAGTGTACTCCCTTAAGCAACATCACACAAAACAAAATCATCAGTATGGTGTTGGTATGGATTTCCTTGAATCATAAAACTTTGCTTACAATAACTACCAATATTACTGACTCCAGAGCGACATGTACTCTGGAGTACAGGTCGCAATAGTGCACAATTATATTATAACAAAGGAGTAGCAGATAGTGGAACACAAGCCAAGAGTGCCCTCTAGTGGCTGTAAGTGTGAAAATAACAAAGACATGACATTATATACAGTGGTGCCTGAGCTTTCGAACTTAATCCGTTGCAGGTTGGTCATCGAGGTCTGAATTAATTTCTTCCATAAGAAATAATTCAATAAAAAGCTGCGCTGGTCGTAGGTCTGTTCGTGTTTAATTCGGAACGAGAAAGAACGCACGTGGTTTTGCTTGACTCGCCGAGCGCGGCTGCCTGAATGCTTTCTTGGCTTGACACGGGCCATTCGAAAGCCGAAACTTTCAGTCGAAAGTGAAGGCTAATTATTCTCGAAATTTTTGGTCAAGGACTGAGGCGTTCGAAAGCTGAGGCACCACTGTACTGTATCGACTATATAAAGTCAGAAGGACAGCATGGTGATACACAAAAGTGCACACAATGTAATGCGACCGTTGCAGTAGCCCATCCCCAAAGTGAACAGTGGTGACGTGCCAAGTACACCTCGTTGGTCACCTGGTGGATACAAACCTGAAACCCTTGGAACCCAACCCTGGTTCCACTACCCGAACTAAACCCCAAACCTACCAAAGAACCAAAAGAGCGACTTAAATTAAAGTAAATACGGTGAGCAAACGTCCAGCTTACTTGTTCCCTTTGATTAATTCCCTCATAGTCATCTTACTGGGCACAGTTCTTGGGTCAACTATTCAGTACTTCTCTACCTTCTCCCTGCTGTTTGAAAGCTCCACATCCACGTTATGACTGGTATATATTAGCGGCGGGCAGCTTCAGTGAAGAGGCGGCGAATTCATTCATCATAAATGAGGCTTTTCTCAGTTACAAAGAGGTTTTGTTCTTTAATAGCGCACCTTTTAGCACCCATTCTTACAGTAAATCTGTCTGCATTTAATTTGATGGTTAATTATCTGCCTTGCACTGCGGCACCTTTTCCCCTTAACACTGACAAGATAATTGATGGAAGATGACATTCCTCTGTGATCCACTCTCTCACTCCACGTGTTTTCTTTGTTAATGACTAAAAATTGATATTGCCTTCAATTATTGCATCACAGGTGCTGCATGTTTAGTTAGTAAAAGTCAATTGAATATATTTTCTACCACTTTGAATCGCAGGTTTATTACACACATGTCAAAGGTATTTTCTAAAACAAATAGCCACTTGTTCAACACCGACGCCCTGAATAATTTAATTATAATCACTTCTGGGAAATACAATAGTGGACAATGTTACCATGGTCATTAGACTCATTTAGATTTCACTGTGCAAGTGATTCCAAAAGTGCAATAACGGTTCAAATTTCAACCTTCGTGACTAATTCTATTTTTGGGACACTACCCACAGGTACCTTAGGTGACACATTGGGACAATAACATGTGTATTTTGATTTTCTCAAAGGTCCAGAGAGTCACAATGCGGCCTGCGCTGCAATGCAAATGTCTTTAAAGTTATTTTTTGATTTATTTTTTTAATAAATGTGTTCTCCTGCTCTTGCTTTTACTCTAGGATTCCTCGTAGCAGATCAGCTGCCTCATGATCATCATCCCACAGATCCTATGTCACAACATCATCTCACGTCCTCCTCCACGTTGTGCGCAACGCCTCAGTGTGGTATTCTTGTTTCCTGTGTCCAGCATATTCACTGTCTCCATATTCACTGTCAATTGCCGAGATCATCTCAACCTTAGATAGTCAGCTCTATCCAATACAAGTCTACAATGATTGTTTCTACGGAAAGTTTCATCATTGTCATGTCCATCCAAGCATAGCATTGCTAGTGTGTCTATTTTATGGTATAGTTTTAGACAACACTTCTGATATGTGAGCATACCATTCATTGTATGACAACTGTTTAAATACACATCTCACCAATGTGTTTCACGCTGTGCACCACGCTCAATCTTTCACCTACCGCTCCCGACCCCATTTAGTAAATCAGTTTCTTCTTAACAGCAAGTATTTATTTTTCTTGTTTCAATTTTAAAGGTGAACACCTTCACACCATGGGCGTAAAACATATTTTTTGTCATTATTTAGATGCTTACACGGACGAGGACCTGATGTTGTATTGGAAAAGTGGCGACGAGTCTCTAAGCACCGACGACAGAATTTCTCTGTCCCAGTTCCTCATCCAGAAGTTTCACACAACCTCTAGGCTTGCTTTCTACAGTAGCACAGGTAATTATTAGCAACTTGTAATGCACCACATCACAACCCATTGTTTCCCAGACAGTAGCAATGTTATAATAATACAATATCCTGGACGTTTAAAGTCTTCAAGGCAAACCTGGGTCATTTATTTCCAAGCCAAACTATCATAAGCTTGCTTTCTTTCTTTTTTATGCAGGTTTTTCCATTTTTTTCCTCTGTTACACCTAATAAGGTTCCATATATATTGCCAGTGCAAAGTATTTACCATTAACTTTTAATGTAGAATTTGAATCCAACACTTTTTGGCTTTAGAGTGAACTGCCTCGCTTGAACTCCAACCTAAAATTATTCTTTTTTTGGATTTTATGAGTCGGACCTATTGAAGCTGCAAGGTTGCTGCAAGGTAACTTCCACTTGTCTGGGATACTTTAGTGCAACAATTATATTTATCCCCTCTTTTGAGATTGGCTCCAGAACCACAAGCCTTTGAGGGTAGCTGTGTAGATAATAAAAAAGAGGAATAAAAAAGTTTCTTAACACTAAAAGAGACAACTTTGGGTTTTATTATTTCTCACGAGCCGACGCTGCGCATTATAGAGACTCTTGTTAGAAAAACTCCCCTATTGAGAAAATCCAGAGATATATGTCCACAGCACAATGGGAGCTCTTTTTGTATCGCTGCTTATTACGTGCAGTATGAGGATGGGTGTGATACCAGTGTCTTCACCTATGTTTGCTGCTGTGTCAAAGTAGTAGTACAAATATTTAACACAACAGGGATGCCATTTGCAACTGTGTGTTGCACTTATCCATATGGTTCTCTCAAGTAAAATGGTAATATACATGCATCGTACCTTGGGCTAAGGGAGTGCTTCTCAAATAGAGGGGCGCGATACTGCGTGTGACCCTGGGGAACATGCTTTTTTTTCCTCCGTAATACAATAAAGTATAATTGCACATCCTTGTAAGTTGAACTATATCTCTTTCTTTTTGTTTTCTTTATGTTAACAATGATACCTTGTTATGCAGAGGTGTAGCTAGAACTATTTTATAGACAAATGCTTTTATTTATAGTTGCGACGAAGAGTGGGTGGCGCGAATAGTTTTCTTCTTGCTAGGGGTGGCGTAACAGAAAATAATTGAGAAGCACTGGGCAAAGGCACCAACTTCAGAGCTAAGTTTTTGTTCACCACATCTATTAATCATCTCGGGAATATCTACTAGTTACAAAAATGGAAAGAAAAGTATACAAAAGTGTCTGTAAAACTTTACTTAATCTGTTTACAGTCCCCCGAGATCTACTTGACAGTTGTTTCAGTCACCTTGTCAGTCCAAGACTTTCTTACTGTTCTGCTCTCACCAAGGCTGATGTGACTTATGCCCGGAGTTCGGCATTCACAATCCTCGCCTTCCTTCCTCCATCCATAACATTTTCACCTGCATATCTATTACCAGGTCACAGGGCAGCCACTACTGTCACCCAAATCACATTGCACCGTACTTTTCTGTAGGTGGTGAGCCCTCTGGAAACCAACCGCCCTAACAGGGACTTGAACTTTTACATCAATGACAAAGTTAAAGGCCTCTCACCTTCATCTTATTCATTTTTGCACCACCCTCACATTCTTTTGAGCTATTCCTCGCTGAGACTTTTATTTTCTCCTCTACACACCTTATTATTTGCCACCTCAGGAATTATGGACCAAGAGCAGCTCTCTCTGTACGTCTTTAAATCTTTTTGACACTAAGACATTAATTGGACGTAAAGTAAGTTGACATAAAATAATACTAAAGCACATTCTCCAAAGGTTGCAACAGATTGTCTACATATTGTTGCTTCTGCAGACGTCTATAAATAATTGCCAAAGACATTAAAAAAAAGTACAAACAAGAAATAAATGTGTTGTTCTCCAGTATTGTGGGTTATTACTCAGCTGCACCAACGGCACATCAAAACTATTTATGTTTATCCTTTTCCTCATCTCCAGGCTGGTATAACCGTCTGTACATCAACTTCACCCTGAGGCGACACATCTTCTTCTTCCTGCTGCAGACATACTTCCCTGCCACTCTGATGGTCATGCTGTCTTGGGTGTCCTTCTGGATTGACCGCAGGGCTGTCCCTGCCAGGGTCTCACTGGGTAAAATAAAATCTGCTTCCCTCCACAGAATTTTAATATAAAGTCATAAATCAATCAATTTAAATACAGTGTGGCATTTGAAGAAATTGAGAGATTTTTTTTAAATGTCACTTTAAAATGTATGTATTTTTGTTTCATAGTTACATACTCTACACAACTTAAGAATAGCGTAGCAAATTTGTCATGATGTTTCTGTCATTGACAACAGGGGCGTAGCCAGAACCCATGAAATGGGTGGGCCCCGAAAAAATCAGGGGGGCCAAAACCCAAAGTATTACAGCCTAAGTTTGATAGTGAACATCAGCCCTCTCATTGGATGGGGCGGGCCTGACTGACAAGTGGGCGGGTGCGGTTGGGCCTGGGTCCGTCCTACAGTGTGAGCGCACAAGTCATGAGCTGTCAACTGACAACTAGTGCGAGCAACAAGTGTAGGCCTGACTTAGCGCATGTTCACTTATCCACGAACTTTTATTAACAAATTCAAGTGCAAAAACATAAAACGCACTTAGCCTTTAGCGACAGAAACAGACATGTCCTCATTGTGTTTACGTCCTGGGGCAGTGGTGATAAACGTACTGTATTTCAACTAGCGTGTTGCACTAACAATGTAGTTTCTCTTAAAACTTTAGACTTTATGATTGTCACTATTTATGTTTTAAGACATGTTTCCGCCATTGATTTTTATTTATTGACGCTGCATTGCTGTGTAATAAAGTCAGATTTTATCAGAGTAAATTACATGCCGGGCCACATTTGGCCAGCAAACCTTATGTTTGACTCATAACTACACGTTAACAAGTAGTTCGGTCAGTCCACATTACATTGTGAAAAATGTTATAAATGCATTAGTACATTTCTCTATGTCTCTGCATAAGTATAAAATGTTTAATTTTGTTTTTGTCCTGCATTGTAGGTATCACCACAGTGCTCACCATGTCCACTATCATCACTGGAGTCAACGCCTCCATGCCCAGGGTATCCTACATCAAAGCTGTAGATATTTACCTCTGGGTCAGTTTTGTGTTTGTCTTCTTGTCCGTGCTTGAGTACGCTGCAGTCAACTACCTGACCACAGTGAGGGACGGTAAAGAGAGAAAACTCAGGGAAAAAAGCTCAGAGCAGGTACAGAGGACATACCAGAAATGACACACTACCTAACCTGCAGTCAATGTTAAAATCACATTTTTTGGGGGGGTTGTATCTCCAGCAGTCCCAGAACCTGCCCTGCACCTGCGGCATGTCCCATGCTAGGACCATGATGCTGGATGGTACCTACAGCGAGGCAGACAACAACAGCCTGGCGGGGTACACCCGAGCCTCCATGATGGCCGAGGACGCGTCTGAAAAGCAGGAACGCATGGTGGTACACCTCTCCTTAGACAACGAGTCGACGGGAACCAAGAAAAAAGGCCTGCGGGGCTTCAGGATAATCCAGAACACGCACACCATTGACACCTACTCTCGCATGATTTTCCCTGGTGCCTACATCCTTTTTAATCTGATCTACTGGTGTGTTTACTGCTGAGCGTGCATTTGCACTCTAATTGTAGCAGGGAAGGACAACAGGACCCTGTAAATACATTTTACAAACACGGGACAAAGGAGGATGTTCCCGTACAATGTGTTCCGATGGAGCAGCTCTTTGGGCAAGGTGACCAAAGAACACCCGAGCTGGACCACAAACACAGTTGCTTGAGCGATTGCATCCCAGAAACAAATGGGCCCCAGTGATGACCGGCCTGATGTGTTTTAAGAAGGATTTATTTAAGTTTTTGAGGGCCATGCAATGGCTATTGTAGGTGAATTGCTATATGAAAAGTACAGTGCAATAGACACTTCACTTGTAATTAAAAAAAAAAAAAAATTACGCTTGCACCATAATCTACACCCCAAGCAAAATAAAAACAACTACAATGGCCAAAAATTGTGGGTTAGGTACTTCATGCAGTACAACAACAAACAGAAATGTTCCAAAAATATATTAAATACAATCTCAAAATTTCATTTCACTTTATTTTTGTACATAATGAAAATTCCTGACCTGTTTTAAGCTCATTTTAAGCTCACAGGAATTGAGGCTCTTCACCAGCTCTCTCGTCCTCTCTGTCTTTAGTTAGAGACATTTTATTGTTTTGCATGTCTTTGTTGCATTGGGGACAAAGACAAAGTTTTGGCAGTAGAAATTGTGAAGTTTTTGAGCTTAGGTACTGGATCAGCTTGGCTATGAGTGGATTTTTTTTGATGTTCAGGATGTTAGACCAATCATAAGTATCGGATCAACGCATCACTAGTAGAAACCTCTGAGTGAAAGCGGATAAAAGAGGATTGGAATGCAATCATATTCACGAGAAAAAAAACAGAAAATACCAACAAAGAGTGTGTAAGTAATAAAAAAAAAAGTACATTCTAAGTTTTATTCATTTATCAGCACTGAAACCCACCCTGTACCACAGCAGCATCTAGCAAAACATGTCAGTTCTAAATCTATTCACAACCGTTGAAGACACCGAATTGCCCATAGGAATTGATTGGACGCACCAGTGACTCATCACATCAGTACAAGACGATGTGCCACTGTCCTCAGTGAGTTCCCGCATAGACTCTAACAGCTTGTGTCACATTGTGTGCATTGGCAACATACCATCTGGAGTTACGTTCGTCCATGTCCATGTAGGAATATTAAAATTTGTGCCACGCAAACACTGCAGTTTAGAAAAGACTTTTGGCCAAGCTACTGTCAATTCTGTCCTTTATAGAGCCACCCTGCTGTGTCCCACACGTGGTCTTCAATCCCCCCATATGCCGTCACGTGAGTTCAAATCGTGACACATTTCCACGCTACAGGTCCCTAGCCCTCTTGCTATCGTGAGGTGTTATTTTTCTCTGGTATTGCCTTTCTCAACTTAAAATTAGAACCGCAGCAGCCGACCAGGACACTCGCAAACCTACGGTATCTCAACATCCCAAGGGATCAGGTCTCAGATGGACACCCCCAAAGTTTGGCCGAGCTAGCTGACCAATCACCTGCCCGTTTTATCAACCCTACTTTGTGCTCTTTCCAAGCCAAGACTTATTGAATTTTGCGGACGTCCAGCATCACCTTACCGGACCAAATACTTTATTTACCATTTAAAATGTTTATGATCCTACACTCTCTGTTCTGATCAGAATACCCAGCCTCTGACCTTAGCTATTGATTGAAACTTTTCCTTTTTGGACATCTCTCTAGCACAACTGCTCCTCAACTTATTAAAAATCATAGACGCCAGCAAGGACAGTGATCTAGCAAACCTACAGTATCTTAACCTCGCAAAGGTCAGGTCTCAGATGGACCTACTTGTGGACCATACATTTGTCCCCTCTATCTACTTTGTGCTCCTTCCGCATGCCAAGACTTTTCAAATTTTGCAAACATCACGTATCAACTAACGGAATAAATCCTTTATTAACCCTTACAATTTTTATGTTCCTGCGCTCTCACTCTTGATCGGAAACAACCGCTATCGATTCAAACCCCTCTCTTGGACAAGTCTCTTGCACAACTGCCCGGTCAAACAATGCCTCAAACTTTTTTGTTTCTAACAAACTATGTTATTGTATGTCAACACTCTGCAGATGTTGCTGCTGTGTAGGGTTCTTTTTTTTCTGTCTTTGTTGTTGCAGAATATATACAATCACGAAGGCCGAGCTAAGATGTCATCTGCTGATAACACAACTAGGTCCTCCATAACGATGCAGACGTTGCTCATTTACTCAACTTCTGCGACTGCCAACAGTAAAAAAGATGATCAGTCAAGTGGTAGTGTTGAGAGTAAGAGGGATCAAAGGCTTAGACTTGCTCTGATGTATGACTTATGTGAAGTCGGACTCTTAGATCCTCACCGTCATCTATCTTTGGTGTTTTTCTTCCACCCGGTTCCTCTCTATGTTGCCCTCAAGAAGATCTAAACTGCTCTTCTCATCAAACTGTCAACATAACAAGAGGGGATCATTTGCCATTGTCCACGTGACCTTTGGAACTGACTGAGACGCATAGCCAAGCGGCTCATAGGCACTCAGCCAGCCAAATACCAGGCTCACTTCCCCGGGCAGCCATCTGACTGCAGTGACAGCATCACACAAGTCGGTGCTGCGTCCTAGTGTGTACTGAGTATGACTCATCTGTATTGGTTGTATGCCTTCCCCGAAGTAAAGTTTCCATTTTGAATATATTTGCTTGCCTTCATATCCACTTAGTTATTTTAATTTAAATCGCTTTTGTTTGCGTTAATACTGTCGTACATCCATGTGCCATTGTAACCTAAAATTGGCAAAGATGCGGGAAATTAGAGGCAGCTCCATGCATGCTATACACTGTGTATTTTACAATATGTGTACAGTGAATACCCATGCAAGGACTGTGGACACGGAAAGTTTTACATGTGATTTAAATGAGCTGCCTTAAGTGAACATTTTATACATCAATATAGCTGTATCTCATTTTTACGTTGATTTACGTGTAATTTATTCAAAACAGAACTTTTTACGTTTTTCTCATTTCCATTTTTTGTCAGATTCTTCGAGATAATCTGCATGTTTGATATGCTAGAGATTTATTTATTATAACTACCAGAATATTGAGCAGGTGTGTCAAACATATGGCCCAGAGGCCAAATCTGGGCCAATTGGGCTTGCAGTAAATATACTCTTAATGCTAGAAACCTTTGTTCATTAAATAATGGGGCGAAATCCAAACTTTTTGTTATTAATGGGTGATTATGATCTGATTATATTTATCTGGCCAAGACACTCCAGATGTAGAACTTTACCGTTGGTTTTATGGGCAACTTTCAGTACAAAGTTTTGCCAGTGCTGCTATTTTCTTTGTCTCTTTGTCCCTGAACGCACCATTATGAAAACTCTTTGTTAAATGTCCGTTCCTTAGCACAGTAGCTGACGTTGCATACTATTACCACCAGAACCAAGCACATGGTACTGATGACAAAGCTGAGTTTAAAAGTAAAACTGCAATATAAGCTATAATATGCACAACGAAGGAAAGATGTGTTTTACAATGATATAATACGTAAAAAATAAGATTTTACGCAAAATATGTTGCTGCTTACAAGGTATGTTAATACTTTTAGGTTGCCGGTGCGATACTTCGATAATTTTAGAACTTTTAGGGTAATCCTTTTACCTGAAATGGCATAGTGTTTTGATCGAATGGTCTTATATTTCCAGACAGACTCTTTCCATCGTACCCAACATTAAGGGTCTAAACTTTAAACACAGCCAGACTCCCATTAACCTTTTGCATTAATTAAAAATCCAGCATTGAATGAATTTCATGCTGGTGCATTATAAGTGCTGAGCCGGGCCTGGAGAGTAATTAGCCCCAAGTGATTGAGCGAAAGAAACAACATGTTGGAATTTTTTTTGTGTGTCGGCTCACTGAGCTGAAATAACCCATTTGAAACGTTAGCTTTTTGGAGACCCACCAATTTGGAATATGCTAACGGCTAGTTCTCAAAGCCAGTAGCTTTTTCAAGGCTAGTTTATTTGTCTCGCCAATGTAGTGTGTTTTCATCAGCATTATGGTTAAAATATAATTCCAAAAAAAACGAACTGGCACATTGGCTGTTGGTGCTAGCTACCTAACAATCAATTGAGAAAAATAACATTATTTATCTGGCTGTTTACGTTAAGGTCACATTTGTAAATACAGAATAAACAACAAAAAAAAAGCACAACAGGAAACAGTAATGTGAGTGATGTATGTAACCAGAAGCTGCCCCATTAAGCTGAAGTATAAATAAATATATTTTATTTTTTTATTTTTATTTAAGACTAATTTAAAGGCCAGTACGTCCTATATTTAGTTGTGTTTTAATGCTCTGGTAACGTATGTCTGTTTCAAGGGTGTGAAAAGTTTTCATTTGACTTCTACTAATCCAGGCGAGGTCCTATATACTGTATATGTCGATATACTGCACAAATGTTCGAGGTGCTGATCTGTTCAAGGTAAACAGAAGTATGCTTTTTCACTCAAGGTCCCAACATGACAATGTTCTCAGTAATTACTCTTGCTTTTCAGTCTTAACGCTGCAGAGAAACAAAGTGTTAAATGTTATTTATTGCTACAGAAAAAGAACAAAACGACGGGCTTGTGTTGTTCCGCGAAGCATCACGGTGTCACTTCTCCTCTCAAGACAACGTTCCGAATGTACTACTTTAAAGACTGAATTTCATAAATAAAAATATTTCTTTGGTGCATTTCATAGAGTGGATCTCACTTTTGTTATGATCTGACTTACTGTAAAACAGCCCCAAGCAAAGACGGTTATTAGATGCATTCAAATGCTTCAATTATTCTCCCTCACTGGGGGCAGAAGATAAGATGTCCTCACAGAAAATAAACTGGAAAGAAATATAAATTTTTTTCCCAGATACACATTCCATTTGCGGCACAGACTCCTGAAAATAGCACAGCCAAATGATCACACCGTAACATCTGTGTTGCTTATTTTAAAATGGTTAAATTGCATCTCCAAGCACTGACTCCTGCAATAACATGCCTCATCTTGGATTATTCCCAGGATGCAACATGTGTTGCCTCATAAAGAATCTCCATAGAATCTGTGATTTTTTTTTTTTTTGATATTTTTGGGATAGCAACAGAATACAACCTATAAACAGAAGACCAGAATCCTGGATTCCATTGGCCGAAATGAGCTGTCACACTAGGACAGGTGGGAAGGAAGGTGCTCAGCTTCTCTTCCACTGTGAAGAAACCCAGAGGAAGAACCAGGACACGTGGGAACGACTATGTGACCAAACTCCTCGGGATGAGCTGATGGAAGTGTCTAGGGCAGAGGTGGGCAAACTTTTGTCTCGTGGGCCACATTGGGTCCCAGAAATGGACGTGGGGGTCGAGTCGACACCAAAAAGATGGAGCGAGAGGATAGGGTTATGCTCAGAGGGCCTTAGAGATAACCTGGCACAACCTGGTCTTGTGGACCCAAGTCCACTTCCTCCAACACTAGGTCCCCACTACCACAATCTTAAAATGTCTTATTTGTGTGTACAACGAGTTCTTGCTATAGTTTATCGACGTGTCAGACCATTAGTTGACAAAACGGAGCAATCACAATTGGTATACTAAACGACAATTTAGTCTTCAACTTTCCTGGAACCCGCGCTGCTTGGAAGCAATAATTTTGCTTTAATTTTTGGATACCCTGCATGTTTGATATTACAAATTTCTTGTTTGCTTGGCATCTCCTTTTTCCTTTGATTTCTGAGGCGTTGGAGACACAGGACACAAACCGAGCAACATTGCTTATCTGAGATGGACTAAGAGACAATAGAAACGTGTTCCGTGTTCAGATGAGTTCACCTTTAACATTTAATCTGAAATAGTCCTTACTGTTTTCAGTGTGTGTAGGAAGATGAAAAAAAAATCTGTGGGAGAGGAGGAAAAAAAGCTTTTAAGACTGAGTGAATCAAAACCTCCTACGCCTCCTTCTTCTTCTCCTCTTCTCTCTTTCTAATGAGTCCACTCCTTCTGTTCCATCAGGACTTTGATCATGGTACATAGACCTTGTTCACATTTAAAACCTGCGCGTGCAAACTTACTGCAGTTTTCTCTCGAACGTGGACCTGCAGGCTAATCACAACCTCACTGGAATGCGAGAATTTTATTAATAAAAAATAGAATGAAAAAATGCTCTAAAAGTTTGGAGTCTTTCTCATAGTTAAACTCAAACTACAGAACAGTCAGATTCTCTCTTCTTCTTTCAGCTCGTCCCTGTGGTTGCCGCAGCAAATCAATGTTTTCCATCTCTTGTTCTCTCAATTTTCTGCTCTAACTACAACCACCTCCATGTCCTCCCTCACTGCATCTGTCACTGTATCCACGGTCCCTAACCTATGTTCAAACCACCTCAATTTGGCTTCTCTAGACTAGTCATGCTCTAGGTTGAAGTTTTTTTTTATTGGTAATGTCGTCATTCCCTACATTTCAGAGACACTCAAGTGGACATTCAATCAGCACCAGATCTGCATACATTTCAAACCAGGTAGCACCAACAGAAGCGAGACAGAAACTGGTTAATCCCGAAGACAAAATTTTGCAACACAAGCTCAGAGACCAGCCATGATGTAGGGTTTAGAGACACTAGCTATAGGCAGAAGACAGGAGACAGAGCTGGAGGTGGAGGAGTTAAAGATGCTGAGATTCTCTTTAGGAGAGACAACGATGGACAGGATCGGGATTGAGGTGATTAGAGGGACAACACAGACAGAGACAAGGCTTGGAGAAAGCAGATGGAGCCGGTGACAGTGATGAGTAATAAATGGGGACAAGAGTAGAACGTCCCAGGAATGAATGAAGAGTGAGATTCAATGGGTTTGAATAATTTTTCAAAATTAGCTTCATGCAGTAATTGTTTGATAACAGAGAAATTACCATAATGATAGAGTAGGTCTTTATGTTTGATATTAAATAGGCTTTTGGAGCCATGCTATTATAATAACAATGAATCCATTATTATCAGGGATAGGTATTATTAGGGGACAGTAGCACCTGTGGTATTCAAACCCAAGACCTCTCTCTTCCTCAACCACAAGGCCACCACCGTCCCACTCTTTGTGATATACCGTAATTTCCGGACTATAAGCCGCAACTTTTGTCACACAATTTCAACCCGGCGGCTGATGTATGCATTTTTTCACAACTGCTCGAGCAGAAAAGGTAAAAGTGAGACTGGTGGCGTCAAGGAAGACACAAGTCACAACCGCCAATAAACACCATAGAAGAAGAAGTTTAACGTACGGTAACGCGCTTTGTGCATGAATAAAATTAGCATAAACTGACATGGAAAATGCAATAAGAATTCTGCTTATAGTCCGGAGCGACTTATAGTCCGGAAATTACGGTATAATGAAAGGGTAGAATGACCAAAATTGTCCAGCCCTAAAAGCTCTGTGTGAATAGATGGACATGGATGAAAAGACAAAGGCGACTACGTAGAATTGTGATTATTGGTTTTTCTCCTCCATTCAGCACTTACTAATGTTGGGGACATTAAAACAATTAAGATTTGGATCACAATCCCACAAGGTGAGGACCTTGAAGAATCCTGATTCCTTTTAAGCAGGAATGATGCCTCAGAGAGTGAAGCATTCTGCTGACATCTGCTGGATTTGCAAAGATATTTTGCCTTGGTTTATTTTGATCCCAGAAGGAATCATGGAATATTGAAGGCTTTCAAGTTTTTTCCACTTTGCTCCGTTTTCATTGATATCCCCAAAGGTTTTAACATCTACAGCTGCAGTAATTCAGATATTATGTGGCTGTGCTGCATATAATCACAACGTTTCAGCTCAGGACTGACAATGTGTCCCTATATTCCCATTTTCAGCATTTTAGGCATCTTACAAAAACAGCTCAAGGTTGCTTCGCTTGCTTTTTCCCCCCTCACTTTTGACTGTTTTTTCACAGCTCTCATCATTAGTAGGAGTTTACTTACTTTCTTAAACTTAGCTGAGGGCATTGTTGACAGTAAAAAATGGCCAACTTGCTACTCATTAAATGTTTTTGTTTTATGGGATTGGACAATTCTTAATAATTAATGAAATAAAACAATAAAATAATAAAAAACAGATCCCAAAAGCAAAAAAAAATGAATGACTAAATGTAGACTAAACAAATAAATGTCAACGTTAATGGATGAATCTTATGCACGTCCGACAAAACTAATAACGCAATGTCTTGTTTTGGCCAAAGAATGTTTGAACTAGAAACTATTTTGAGGATAATCATCTGTACGTGAACATAAAAGCCACTAGATGGCAGCATTGCAGCTAATATTGTCGTTCCATTCATATTCTGCCATTTTAGTAATCTATTCTATAGTGGTTCTTAACCTTGTTGGAGCTACTGAACCCCACCAGTTTCATGTTCGCATTCACCGAACCCTACTTTAGCAGGGTGAGTTGGTGTGTCTTGACCTCCGCTGAGAGATTTTAACACTTCTTCATGAGGCATTTTCATTTAGCGAAGTAAAGCAACACAACTAGGAATGGACACATAAAAAACAACAATGAAGGGTCCAAAAGTTGAATATGAAAAAGAACATCCAAGACCAAAAGAGATCAGATGAAAAATCACGGAGTGCAACAAGCTGTTATCTCCCGTCTATGGTGCACAAAGAGGCATAGAAATTTTTCAAAATGTTAAAAAATGACAAAATGTTCCATCCCGACCTACAGTGGGCACAAAAAGGTGAACAGACCCGGTAACGGATAAGCGGATAAAGATGAATAAATGTGCGTTTCTCCTTCCTTTCATGTTGCATCAGTAGATTTTTTTGTATTTTTTTTAATACAAAATTGTGAAAAACGGCACAATTTTTTGTAGTATTGCCAAAAATGCTATTTTTTATGAATCTTGGATATGTGATTTGGGTGGCAGTCCTGGAGACTATGCCCCTGTGAAGGATAAACAGGATGAATGAATGAATAAGAAATCCAGTCCTTCAATGTGGCCAAACTTATAAAGTGAAACACTCTGGTCCAGTGATGTGTGTGATTTTCCATTGGACCAAAGAATGGTGCTTAATAACAGGCCAATCTTAGCGAGTCATCACGGAATTGACATATTCTTGTTGGTCTGTGGAGCCGGCTCCTCTGACAATGTCACTTAAATTATATACTATTACACATTATTGCACACACTCATGGAGCCATCACCTTGTCCGTCAGAAAGAATTCAATCACAACTTCAGTGCAGATTCTGCTTCTGTGCAACAACTAAATAAAAAGTTTCAGGTCTGTAGCTTATTTTAGGCAAATACTGAAGGTACTTTTTGCTTATGTACTTGTAATGTGGTTTCATAACATGTTTGTCTTCATCTTGTCTTTTTTTTCCCACATGGGTTTAATCTACTCGTAATAATGCTAAAATGGTCACTCGCTGTGGGTTAGGGTTACGTGGGTCAGGATAATTCGATGCACAAAGCAACTCATTGGCAACCTGGCTAAGTTACTGGTTGCCAATAGGCCACCACTACCGCCTTGTTTGGTTTGTATTTATCCAATTTCTAGTCTAACGATTGTTAAAATTGGTAACAAGGCACTTATCTCACCACATGATGGCACTGCAGAGTCAAAGAACTACTTTAACACTGACGTCATGGTGATACCTTGTCAGGTAAAAACAAAAACACTTTCCATAAGGTATGTTGGAGCAAAGACCAAAACAGAAATGTTGCAAGGTCAACTCTTGAATATAATAATATAATAAGATTCTTGAAGCTTTTCATTTAGGCCTGAAGGCTGATGATGACTTCTGTTGTCAGTAGTTAGCACAGACCCACCACAAACGACAAAAGCCATGAACTACATTCTATCATCCTATTCCTTAAGGATGTTTTGATTCATTCTTTCCTTCTGAAGCTGCACAAACACGTAGCTGTTATATCATCAGCGCCTCATGAAAACACGTTAGATGAAAGAGTTGAGTTGATAATGATCATGATCTCCCAACTCCTTAGATTCTACGACTCCGTTTGAGGTCTGTTTACTGCAGGTCTTTGCTTTGGAATTCTATCCAATTAAGTTACATTGTCCTCTAACATTTCAACGCAAACCAGTGGACTGTTAACAACCACAGTTACCCTGGTAGATCTGTTCATTATCATCTTCCCCACTGGAAATATGAAACGCATTACTGATTGAAACGGAGATGCAACAAATCAAACAAATGGATGAATTCAATTTGAAATAGTTTAGCACAGAGAGAGGGGAAAAGAAGTGTACACAAACCAATGTCAGATGTCAGTGAACGCTAAATGACAACATAGAGGTGTCGCTGAGATGTTCTACAAGGTCCCCAACCCCTTTTTTGGGGATCGGTGCACTGCAGAAGCCCAGAAGAAATTTGCAGTTGGAATACATTATAGAGGTTATCATTATTGTCATGTTCTGTCATGGTTGTCAGCATGCAGTATCTAAATGAAGAGTTATTTTATCTAATTTATTTACAACGTGCAAAAACAACACTCTGGGTGGCAAGGAACAAGGAACACAGAAGCAAAGCGAAGAACATCAAGGTGTGAACCAAAATACCAAGACCCAAGAACACAAAACACATAGCTGCTCAACAAAGAGGTATATATATAACCAGGGCCTCGGGTGACACTGGTGAGTGAGATCACACTGATAACAGCACACAGCGGGAGTGTAGGGAGACAGACAGACCACACACCTATCATCTAACTCAGTGTTCCCCAACTTTTTTTGTGCCACGGATCAGTTAAATGTCTTGTACTATTCTCACGGACTGGTCGTTAAGCTGTTGCAGATCAATACCCCTTATTAGAAGTACATTTCCGGTGTTCTGAAATATTTTCCTACCTATAAAATCTTCCTTCCCAAATTAACTGTGCATGCACCCAACAAGTGTTTCCTAAGTGCACCCAGCCTATAACTTTCTCCTACCAGGCCGGTATATAAGGTTATTGTTGTTGTCTTCGTTAAGAAAATATTTCCTTATCAAATATAGTTGCATTATTGATGATGGAATCCTAGCCATTCTATTGGTCAGTTATTTTGTTGATATGGGTATGGATCAAGTGGAAGTAATAGACAGATGGGACAAAAGGAAACATTATTTCTCTGCGGCCCGGCACTAATTCACCCACGAACCGGTATCGGTCCCCGGCCCAGTGGTTGGGGAACACTGATCTAACTAATTCCGAGGTACAACTGACCGACGCAAGCTGCAATGCACAAGAAAAATTAAGCAGAAAGCTTCCCAATGCAGTATCTGTTGGAAAAAAGTACTTTTTTCAATTGTTTTTCTTTCTATTAAATTATGTAATCACATGGCAATCAGACCGGAAAGTAAACAGATATTAATTCTTGTCAGACAACATCATCAATATCAACAATTACTCTGTTAACAAAAAAGCACCGTCTTTGAGGAAATGTTCCAGTCTTATAACGGTTACAGCTGCTTGAGCGTTGATAGGAAGGAACCACGTTAATGTTCCGATGCTACTGCTAATGAAGTGCTGAGTGAGAATGCGATGTGCTCTTTAACTAACACACTGGCTGGATTACCAGTTACTCTAAGCATTACATTAAGTCGAGGTTTACAAGATCATTTTGTATCGCTCTGATTTTATGCACCTTTGCAAGAGTATTATCAGACTATAATTCTACACCACTTTCAACTGCTTTTTTGCCACTCCCCTGTTGAACATTTACAGCTTTGGACAATACGTTACGTTTGGCTTTATTTAGTCTATTCACATCCCGGCCAGCAAAGGCACTGTGCCACCCTCAGGTGCCCTGAACCTCATATGAGAGACTTCTGTTTTAAGGTACAAAAGTTACCACAGGGATAACTGGCTTGTGACAGCTAAGCTTTCAACACTATGTCGTTTTTGCATCAAGGTTTATGAGCAATAAAATATGCTCTGTGTTCTATTTACCTCTTTAAGGTTGCAGTGTGAGAACTACAGTCAATGATATCATCCAACAAATGGCTCTGGGCTTATGATGCAAGTGCAAGGCCCTGAAGATGACGTGGGTCAGGTTTCAGTGGTCTGTGACCTAAACAATCTCTAAGCAACATTCAGGAGCAGTGAACATAATCCTGTTGTTCCTAGGTTTTATATAAGGGGCATTTTCTTCCACTGGTGAAGGAAACAAGGCAGAAAGAGGTTCGGTTTCAGGGACAGTTGCAAATCACGGAGAATTTCCTTCTTCTTCTATTGACTTGTCCGAAAGGAGAGAAAAAAAATGGGGTTGCCACAGCCAATCAAAGTTTTCCACTTCCCTGTGTCTTGTACCTCGACTGCAACCACTACTTCATGTATGCAAACAACAGATTACTTCATAAGGAGAGAGCGCAAAGAGTGATTTGCACGGTGATTGTATTTTTTCACACTTGTAAGTAATCTGGCTGACAAATGATAAACAGTAATTAAGCATTAGTTCAGTTTATGTACTGTTCAAGTGGCAGTTAATATGCCTACCTACAAACACATAAAGTCCATGAGTGGTGGGAAGAAACTAAATTATACTGACTGACATTTCATTTGTGTTTTTCAGTAATTTTTCATTTACACATTTCGCAAAAGGCAATATTACTTTTATTTATTTATCTTTTCTTAAACAGTTGCTAAATACTGAGTAAACGCAGTAAATGCAGTAAAAAACAATGGGAGTTAAGTGAAACAAAACTGCATTTGTGGCAGATTTCCCACTATTTTTTCTGTACATATACAAATAGTGCTGACTATGAGACAGGATCGAGCTGCTAAGTCATTGGATGATGGCTGGTGTGGAACTTGAGTTTGTAGAGAGCAATACAGCTCAGCCAGCTATTTGTTTCCAAATGCAAACAAGGCTATAAATTTATCATCATCATGTTTTTTTAAGTATCTAAGCAAATTTTAAGTTTTTATAATTTTTTCTTACTTTTGCTATAGTTGCAAAGTAAATATACTTTAATTTTATATTATTACTTTTTCAGTATTTTTTTTCCTCTACTGGGAACCCCAGACTTGGCACCATCTGTTGCAGCAAATCTGCTGTTACCACAACAATTCCCCCAGAGTTTGATCAATAAAGTTCTCTTTTTTTAGTGGCACAAAATCAATGTCACTACACCGAAGCATTGGATTGGGCATTTACCAAGGCCAGCCCAAATCTGCTAGTGGAAAGTAAGTCAATATTTTAAAAAAGGCTGAATTAATTTGATTAATCAGTTTACTTATTACATATTTAATTAGTTCTAATTATATATATATATATATATATTTTTTTTTTTTGCAATAGCAGAAAAAAACTTTTTTCTTCTTCTTACACCTTGTCCCTTTTTCAGGTGTTGCCATGGCAAATCATCTTTTTCTTTCATGTAATCAAGTTATCAAGGCTGAATGAGCCCCGTTTTTTGATGCTGATAATTGTTTTTGGCAAGTTATATATATTGGTATTGATGATAACGCATGCTCAAATACTTTCTACTTAAGGATATTTTTTTTTATCAAGACTCAAGAAAATTTTATTTCCTTGCTCTTCCAAATATTCTTGATAATCTCTGCTCACTGTTAGCATCTACAAGGTTGAAAGCTGAGATTTTTTGGTTTCATAGATATGCAGATGTTAAGCAATCTTTCGAGTGTTTTAAAATGCAGAAAATCCCTTCTAAACCAGACTTTTCCCCCCTTGGAAACATAACAAATTAAACCTTTTTTATCTAAATCTCCATTTCCCATTCTTTTGCCTCCATAAAACACCATAAAATAGCAAATAAATTGTTTTATAAATATATATGTTTATATATATATATATTTATATACACACAGAGTGAAACAGCTGTAGGACAGCATATAACAAACTTTATCCCAGAAGCCCATTCTTCACTTCTTCTGAGAATCTACATTTCCCCGGTGTGGATTATACTTATCCTGTCGTCTTTGCTTTATCCGCTCCTGCTGAAATCAATACCAGTTAGGCCGCGGCTTTTCGTATTGTGTTGAGACCAGGGCAAGCCCCGGGGTGATTGAAGCACAATTTAAATCTGCTCTCGTTCCACTGACTCACAGGATGAAACAATGATCTATAACCCAAGAAGAAAGTGTGGCGGGCATGACAGAATCACCAAGTGACAGTTTCACTGAAGGTATTCCGCACTTCTCCGGTATCTGCTCCCATTCTCTGAAAGAGTTATTGTCCCAACGTAACAGTGGGAGTACACAAAATGAGAGGAGCGATAAAACATACAGGCTACTCCAGGCACACCTTTACTCCTCAGGACAGAGGGTCCGGTCTGCTCAGTGTGACCTCAGGGTACTGTACTTGGAAAGACAGACCCAGAGAAGAGAGTGCCAAGACAAGATAAAGGCTTGCTCAAATGTCAAAATGTTCTAATTAAAGGGTAGGTATTCTGTCAACAACTTCAGCCCTGAAACAAGACCTCTCCAGAAAAACACCAGACTTTCCTCAGGTTTCAATAACATTTGGAAACAGAGATACAGAAAAATCTGTGGTATTTTGTGAGAAAAAAAAAGGTACTTTTATTAAACACAAGTGACGGTAACCTTAGGCCACTAGTGGTCACACCAGAGCAATTTATCAACATTAGGCCCTGAGACCAGTGTGGGAAAGGGAAGGGTGAAAAATATGTACTGCCCTATTGCCTGACTCAAGGATATCCTTAAAATTAAAGCACTTCATCATCCTGTTTTTTTTACACACACATATACAGAGGTCTATGTGCAATACACACCAAAGCTCAGGTTGTAAATAAACTCTTGATTTTTGAATCAACTTGCGCCAATCGAAGCGTAAAGGCTGGTTGACAAATAACTGGTTTCCCAGACGTCAGATTTTTATCTCGCATATGTGCAAATGTCTTGGCTCACTGACCGAACTGAGGCTAAAAGGGAGTTTGCAGGATAGTTTAGTACAGGAGGGTTTGACCTGCAAACTATCCAACTAATGATTATTCCGACGTACAAGCTAGCAACGTTTCTGCCGTTTTAACCAAGCTACGAGAAAGGATCGTGTAACTCATGCTCATCTGAGCTTCACTATTCATTAACATCCTTATAGTCAAACAATGCCTCTTCAACAGATGTGCGTGGAATTGCAATTGCTGTAACAAATTTTATTCTTCTTTATTACGCATAACTATTAACTCCTTCATAGCACATGAATACAAAACATTATCACGATAACTATATTCTTGTGAGATCACCACCCATAGGAAGGCTACAACCAGCGAAAGGTGCTCCCCCCGCCCCCATGCAAAATGCTACGAAAATAGTCTGTTTTGTTTGTGCCACTACGGTTTTAACGATATTAGGAATTTATATATCTCCATATCATGTGCCATAAAAGGTCAAGTTTTAGTGGGTGGACAATATTGGCTAGAAAAATATCGGACAACCCTATTGCTAGTCTGTATCACACCTTGTTGTTGTTATAGCGTGAGAACCACAGCCAATTACATCATTCATAAAAAGGCTCTGGGCTTGCAGTGCAAGTGAAGGGCCCTGATGATGACACAGTTCAGGTTTCATTGGTCTGTGATCCAAACCCTTTCAAAACAAACCCTCTGGACCAGTGGATCCCAACCTCCCAATGGCAGATGGTTTATTAATCATGTGATTCTGAATAATGTTTTTGGTCTAAAAAAATTCTCTCCACTGAATCCATCTAATCTGCACCCCAGCCACTAAATTGATACCTACAAGCTAGCAAAGAACAACAGTTATGAAGGATTCAAAAGTACTTGGGGACCAAGTGCTCTTGGGACACTCCCAATGACCAGAACCTGGCTTCCTAGATTTCATGTGAGGAGCATTCTCCTCCAGTCCAGGCCTAGTTAAGGAAGCAAATTCAGGTCTGCAAGGCTGCAAGTTTGAATCCACCAGCTGCCAGGTTGCCACTGAGCGTAGTATTGACCCAACCCACATAACCCAGTGGTGGCCTAGTGATTCAGGAAGGGGACGCATGGCACAGTCCCCACACCAGGGGCGTAGCCAGAACCCATGAAATGGGTGGGCCCCGAACAAACTAGGGTGGGCCAACCCTAAAGTGTTATAGCCAAGTTTGATCAGCCCTCTCATTGGATGGGGCGGGTCTGGCTGACAAGTGGGTGGGCCCAGGCCCGTGGCTACGCCTATGCCCCACACACTGCCCACTGTCCGGTGATGGGTCAAACACAGAGGTCACATTTTGTTATGTGCAGAGGTGTGTATCACAATGTCACAGGAGTTTGCTTTCCCTTTCTTTGAACCCCAAAGTGTGCCAAATCTTGCCCGTGCACCTTATGTTTGACACCCTGGTCCACATACACATATGCATTGCAAATTGCCATTGATCACAAACACTATGTTTGTTCTCACGGGTATGGAATCACCAGATTTACCAGAAAAACAAAGTGTGGATAAGGACTACAGTTCACACACACACACACACACACTGGCATACTAAAACACACACACACACACACACACACACACATTGACATGCAGATTAGACAGAGGAGGAGTGAAGGAGTGAAGGAGTCAGCGGCAGCAGCGACAGTGTCCTTTCCTCGAGTATGCTCTCAACTCCGTGTGTTTCCTCCTAATTTCGACAATAAGCGCCGTACTTTTCTGCAGTTTTCTACTTCTTTCACGGTAAGTCCCTGCAATTACTGTGTTATTAACCTTGCGTATCTGTACTTGAAAAAAAAAAAAAAACGCGCGATAGTTGTCAGGAATTTATACTGCGCACATGAGGAGGTTGAAGGTGGTCCGGTCGCCAAACACAGCGTCTGCTCTTATTTTGACATTCACTCCATTAAAGTTAGTCCTTAGCCTTTAGCACGACACCACCGACGTCGCATCGACATTTTCGTTAATAAATAACGCTTTACGCGTGTAAAGGTGAATACACAGTACAGAAAGTTCGTCAATAAACAAAGTTTTACAGAACGTACACATTAATGTTGTTTAACAGTAGCAAAAACACACAAACACTAAAAAATAAACAATAATAAATCACTATTATAAATTTATTTTAACCGGTGTGTATTTTTAGGTGTATTATAAAGTTGGTTACAACTGAGTAAAGACTCTTTAACACTCGTTGATAATAATGTCAAATTATTATTGAAAAAGCAGACCATGCTATATGTACCGTGTGTTTATTTGTCTACTAAGATAATATAATAAACACACAACATTAGATAGATAGTAATACAATACAATACTTAACCCAGGAGTAGTATTGAGAGTGAAACCTACTTATTTACTAACAACCACTGTTAAATGTTTAGGTTTTTACTTCAACTTACCCCTTGTTTCTCAGTTGTATCTTTTTGTATTAATCTTTTGTTTGGTGCTGTTGGTACTGCTGCTTCATCCTCAATTTCTTGAAAAAAATACTCAAGAGGGATGAATAAAGTTCTACCCCTCTGCCTCCTTTTACTCAAAAAATAAAATATTTAGAAGAATGGAGTTTTACTTCCACTTGTTTTTTGGATATACTGTATACAGTGCGAGTTCTGTGTCAGGGGCTACTGAGCGCCACAATGTCGTTAGCGTAAAAACACAAACAGCCCTGCCAATGTGTCCATCTGCTCAGGACTCTGGGGAGTAGATACGCCCAGTGTGGTGATGACAAGTTCAGAGGTCACCATGTGTATAATGGGCACATCATTAGTTTAATGGGCAGAAACAGTGACCTGAGCCGGAGAGTGGACTCACTGCTTATTAAATTTGTCAGCTGGATAGATGGAAGTCTGCAGTGTTCATTAATGTGTGGTCTAGCGGTAAAAACATATTAAAACACCGTCGTGGTTTCCGTGGATTTGTTTAAGTCACTGCGTTATCTACTTACACTTCATGATTTTATAACCATCCTCAGGTTATGGTTTTGTGTAGGTAAGTGTAGGCATTAGCCAAATGTTTTTAATGGTGCTGCTTCGTCCTTAGGCTTTAAAGTATGAAAATCGCTCTGTAAAAAAAAAAAAGAAAAAAGATCTCTATTCAGGCTTTGACTACACAGAAGCTCCAAACACCACTTAAGTCTTTACTGCTGTAAACAATGAACTCCTTAGCCAGGCTTAACCTCTCAACCTTTGATAGAAGCTGCACACGCTTTCACGTACCGGTGCACAGACACTTCAGGTGTGAATTTTATTCAGGAATAAGTTGTTAGCGTTTTGATGTGGACAAACTTACAAATCCTAGTGCAATACTTAGCTTTAACCAACTAACATCAAGTCCTTTGAGACAGAAAGTAAAGCACAATATAAAACATAAGCAGCATAAACCTTGACCTGTGCTGCTGGTTAATTTGTCCTCCAAATTCAACTGACTTCACAAGATGTTCTCATTCCAACCCAAACACCACTCGCTGTTCAAGAAACAAAGGTTTGACTGACTTCTCCTGGGGGCTTTTTGGTTTTCAAGGCCAGTCCATAATTTTGACATAACAGAGACAGGGATGAAAATCAGAAGTTTCAGTTCAGGGTTGTGGGTTTCTGACCTATTTAAGCATCAAACCCAATATGGTTTGTCACATATTTCTGTCTTCATCTTTCTGCAGCAACATCTGCACTAGTTATCTTGAAGATCATCACATCTGGTTCATATGTTCTAAGGTTTATACTTGGTTTTCAAACACAGCATAACTCAACAGCATGTCTTTCTCCCACTGCTCCACAAATGCTATGACGTGTTTTAGGTATTTGAGGTAATTATATTGTAAATATTTGTCTGGCATTTTCTGGTATTTATGGTGTGCAACATAAGTACTTCAGTCTGTCCCAATTTCTCAAACACTAGTGCAATGAGCTATCAGTGAAACAAATATTGGAATTATTGTTTTGGTCTAAGAAAGACCTGATGATGGAGAATTCAATGAGAAGTGCAAGTTACATATGGCACTGTAAAAGTTGTCCTCAGTCTTTGTCTTTGTCTGTTGAAGACTTAATGGCAAGTGCAAAAGATTATAAATAGGGACACCATAACAAAAATCACACTCATTTATAAGTTCCTGCTGGTAAATAGTGTTTTAAACTGATTAACTGACCAACTCAGTGAACAAAAGGGGTTTGAGCCACATTTTGGACTAAGCAAAGAGCCTTAAGTGTCTCCCATACTCCTGTCCACCAATACTGATACATTAGAGCAAGCAGACAAGAAGGAAGAGAGGTATATACTGTATATCGAGGGCATTTAATCAGAGTGACATTCAGACCTCACAGGCAAAACATCAGCAACAGCTCACAAAAACCAGAGTTTGTTTTTTTTTTCAGCCAATTAAAATAAATCTTTTTTTAAATTGGCTGAGAAAAAGACACGTTGTTTTGTTGTATGTGCCGCTGGTGACGAAGATTATAAGGTTGAAATGTTTGAGAAGGTGTTTGACTATTTCTTGCTGGTGATATAAGCTTTAATTGGTACAAATTACAGCATTCAAGTCGTGTCCAACTGTCACACGCTGTCACCTAAAGTGTAGGCTGATGTGTCCCTCGTCCTTTTGTATTCTTTCAGTGTACTGGGTAAATGGACAGGAATAAAACACTTTATTCCTGTAAGCTAAGACAGGTCTGACACATGTGTACAGGAGATACAAAAAAAAAATGAAGTAAAAACAATGCAGCTACGTTACATTTTCATTTTGTCACTGTTATAATTTCCAAAATAGATTTAAGGACGACTGAAGGACTGGAAAGGTCAAAGCAAACAAAAGATTGATTTATGTTGTATTTCTCTCCTGTGATATTAGGCCTGAACTATGAGCTGACATTCTCCACGTGGGAGAAAGACCCTGATACGAGGCTCAGTGTCTGAATGAAGGAGGCCTGTTTTTCTCCTGGACTGAGCAGGTTAATAAGTATTCTTGTAGGCCTCCTCCCTTCGCCATGTGAAAAGTGAGGGCTTGGAATTTTTCAGTCTAAAAGTTTGTACAAAAGCCCCGTTGCCTAGCTGCGGGTGAGAAGACTCAGTGTGAGAGCAAGGCCTGCCTTTGTGCGTGTGGCACTCTGACCATAGCAGATCTTTTTAAGAACACACAAGAATGAACACACTCAGGGTGAAATCTGCATCTAACGTTGTTGGTTTGGAGTTTTTTTTTTTATGCAAGAGCCATCTCTTACCAACAACATTTTAGTGGATGATCAATTCATTTGCAATTTTCAGAAAGGAAAATTTATGAAAGTACTCACACTTTCTAGCTTGGATGCAGTGTGAGAGGACATGGAGGTGGTTGGAGTCAGAGTTTAGGATACAGAGGACAGGGGGAGATGGAAATTGTTGACTCGCTGTGGCAACCCCTGAAAAAAGTACAAGCCGAAAGGAGAAAGAAGAAGGCTCATACTGTCTAGCTAATCAATATGACAAAAATATTTAAAAATCTTGAGGTTGCGGGGGGCTTTCCCGGGACCAACGAGGGACGAAGTCACAGGTCAAACTGTACTGATATTGTCACTGCAAGTTAGTCTAAGCCAGATTTTTCTGTCTACACAATGTAAATATAACAATTAATCTGCACACAAACAGAAACAGTGGCTAAATTTTATTAATTTCTTAATTTGCCATTTTCCACCATGGCAAATACGTTGTTGCAGATTTTCACACTTCTTTCTAAGCCCTTCTTGAACTTTATAAAGTCAGACTGGCTAGACTCCAACTCAGCCTGTGGCAGAAAGTCATCCTGCTTGTTAAACCCGTCAAAGGTACAAGGCGTGGCCCACCAATCTACATTACACATTCTACACACAGACCCCTGTGAACAGCACACATACAGAGGACCCTCAATGTAGAACGTGGCCTTAGAGCCTGAGGTGGTTGCATACCTTTACAAGTGCAGGCCAGAAAGGTGGTCTGCACCACCCGGATGTGCCCTGTGGTGGACACAACAGGTTGTAGTAACAACGTAGTAAACATTTCTGCGTCAAAATATTTTGTTCAACTCAGAATATGAGTAATGCACTGTTGGTAATGCATTTGTCTTTTGGGAAAATTCTTCTGTATCACTAAGGTAACGTAAACCCATGGAGACAACTCAATTGGTCTAGCCTGATCATGTGTCGAACCTTGGCACCACTCATGAATCAAAGTCTTATTAAGCCCTAAAAGAAGCTAGCTTGCAAAGTTCGGAGAAGTCGAATTGTAATGAAACTAGGGATGCCCGATATATCGCTCCAACGATATTATCAGCAACCTTTTTTAATATCATTGCATATCGGTATTGTTTTTTTCACCGATATTCAAAATCCGATGCTGCAAAGCTGCAGTCTATATATATAATATAAAAATCTTTTACTATAACTTATATTGAAGAAGTGTGTTTGTTGTGCACATGTACACAAAGGCATATAATCCTTTAGTCTGCCATCACACCAATTCAGGGAAATCACCTGCATATATTGGTATCGGTTCATATCGGTATCGGGAATGAAGTGTTTGGGCAATATCGGTTAATATCGGTAAATATTATATTATTAATAAACCATACTAAGGTTCACCTTACGGCCTAACCTGCAAAAACTTTTTCGCACAGTACAACTTTTGCGTTATTTACTTGCAATGTCATGTGACCAGCCTAACCTTTAGCACCTTTGGAAGTGCCTGATATTTATAGAAGAAAAGACAAGTGAATTTGAAAAAGACATTTTACATCCACTGCCGTCTGTTACATAAAAGTTGTGTCTTATGTAAAGCTTTTAAAGACAAGGGATTCCGGAAAAAATAACACGCAGGCCCGTCTGGGATTCGGCCGCCCTGTTGTACTGCTACTGTACTTTAATGCATTTAACAGACACTTTTATCCAAAGCAACTTAAATGGAGGATTAACATCATCAACCATCTAGTTCCTATGGGAAATGAACCCTATACGCTCTACCCTCTTCTACTGAGCAGACGAGCTAACTGCTACATTATGGAACCACAGTTATTGCACTGCTCTTAATCTCTCATATGGATATCATTGACTTGACAATGTCTGTTAGCTGTCTGATTGACTGTCATCAGAGCTTCGGGGATGGGATTGGACATGTCTGTTCCTCTGGAGGGTAGAGCTACTGGATATAATCAGTGTTGTATTGAAATCCTTGTTTTCGCCGTCTCTCACGTCCCGTGTTTGCCCCGGGTTATCAGCTCGTATATACGACCTTGTCATGTTTCTGAGGTAATGAGCTGGTACAAGGAAGGTAATTCTGTTTACCACCTTAGTGTTGATAGATTGCTAAAAATGAATCATCTCTGGCCAGGATCAATTTCCTGAGGCCGTGCAGGGCCAACACAGAAGGGAAATAACAAAGGAAAATACGCGGTCAGTACTACTGACTTAATATTTGAAATCCTGGCTGTCACTGTGTCAACAACCCTATTTTGTAGAATAAAGGAAAATTGTGCAGTAATGTTGCAAAAAGCCGAGATCTCACAGGAGCAACGCTGGAACCACTGGAGCAAAATGAATTTTCTAAAACTTATAGCCCCAGAACATATTTCCTTTGGTGCTTGCTCAAAAGTAGTTTTACATTTACATTATTCTGATAAATATATCAGTTCTATTTTATAAATTATACGTTATGTATGTGGAGTCCACAAATAGCAACACAAAGACTTGAGTGATGGCCTTTTAATTATAGTGCGACTTTGGTGCCACTTCCTGTGTTTGTCAGTGTGAGAACAAATCCACAGAAACGTGTCAGAAAATAAATCAAACCAAAGCCTGTCTGTACTTTTTGTGGTATTTTGGTTCCTGTTCTCACTTTTTTTTTTTTTTCACTCTATCGTGCCTAGAGGCTTTATGTTTTAAGGTTGGCTGCGTTGTTCTTGTATATGCAACATCTCGACAATTACTTCAAGGAAAGATGTAATGTTATTTAGATATGGTTTAACCAAGAACCCAAGTGTTAGTAGTAAATAGTTGAGATGTTAATGTTTGGCTAAAATCTGTATAAATATAATTATTCAGGGCCCATCTGCGGAAATATGAGCTAAATTATTGATTTATAAAATCTTATTATAAAAAAAATGATAGATTAGGTTTGTCTTTCATTTCTATATCATCCTTAAAGACTGGACGGAAATTGTGCTTTTGTCCATTTACTCCACATGTGTCAAACTCAAGGCCCGGGGGCCAAATGTGGCCCGCCGAGTCAATTAATGTGGCCCGCAAGATATTTCACATGAAAAAAATAAAGGTTTTTGTTACACTTTCTATGAATGCAGCAAACTAGTAAACTTTAAGTGGATTTTTTCACTGTGTCCCACTGCGGCCCTGTAATGAATGACCTACAGACTGGTCCACGGGCCAGGGGTTGGGCATCCAAAACCTATACAGTCTTACATACAACCGGCCCTTCACGGCGGTCTGTATTGCAGACGTGGCCCCCGATAGAAATAGGTTTGACACCACTGATTTACTTGGACGTTTTCTATTCTGGTTAACCTTTACCACTTGCTCAAACTATTTATTTTTTCCCTTCCTACAGCTGACAAGATGAACATGGGCAATCCTTACCAGATTTTGTGGCAGCTGGCAGATTAACAGCACTGGCTCCGTCTTGCCGCTTCTGTTTGTGACCTTCATCAGAGGAAAGTTTCACCATGAGTTAGAGGATATCGTCCCAAGGATCGTCACCACAGCTTTCGTACCCACCATCTGACTACGGCAGCATCACTTGCCTTGCTTCATGAGCCAGCAGGATGCAGCTGAGGTTCTCGCACTCTCCGAGCGCCTCCTCATAGCGTCGCACAAAGGGCATGCTGACAATGTGGTGCAACTTATTAACAAGGGCGCAAAAGTAGCAGTGACCAAGGTAAGTGTACAATTATCGGGTTTACACTGCTTACTGTTTTCTGTGTGATGATCTCTAATCCAGCTCCATTTGGCAACGTGCTCGTTATGATGGGATTA
The DNA here is from genome assembly GCA_016785265.1 of Paraplagusia blochii. NCBI lineage: Eukaryota > Metazoa > Chordata > Actinopteri > Pleuronectiformes > Cynoglossidae > Paraplagusia > Paraplagusia blochii. The sequence continues at coordinate 166,888 of JAFBJS010001215.1, forward strand.
TCTAGGACAAATGAGAAAGAATGACATCGAGAGAAATTCAGTTGTTTTTAAGGATGAAGCACAGAGGGAGACAGGAGGAGGAAATAGATCAAATAAATCATTGCAACACAAAATATTTGACTCTTAATTAGAAAAAAAACAAAAGTATTTATTTGTAGAACTTCATAGAGGTTCACAGATGCTTCAGATGGGCTCAAGCGGTGGCCTAGTGGTTAAGGAGGCGGACCTGGGTCTGCAAGGCTTCAGGTTTGAATTCACTAGCCACCAAGTTGCCACTAAGGTGCGCTGAGATAAGCTCTGTTCAGACTCTGTTGTTGTGTGATTTGGGTGGAGTGTGTGGAGGTTGTGGAGACTGCAACTTAGCAATGGATAAGCAGATGAAGATACAGGCTAAGTTTTGCCTGTATGCTAAACGTTTACAGGCTAAGTTTAGCATAATATGCTTAAAATATGATTACAAAGTGCATCCACAATAGTGTTGAGCTGTGTTGTCGCAATATTTTTCAATCTACCTTTTTCTAGATTAATTGGCAACCTTGACTTCAATGTATTTTAAATTCTTCGTACGTATTTAGCCCTAATCTTGAGGTGCCTCACTGAAATCAGAGTTCCCATGTGGGACAGAATACCTACAGCAGAGTCTCCCTCACAACTCCTGGCCTGTTTAGCTGAGTTCCCTCAGTGGGTTCCCTCCAAAGGAGTCCTAACGTAACCCAACGCCTGGGCCTGATGAATGCAGAGCCGAGCTGAGCCACTCCCAGGAGCAGGACACACCTCCACCTCCACAGCGAGTCTGCTGTGGACTGTGCTGCATTGTGGGACGCACGTTTGATCTATAATTAAAGTGCGTTTTGTCGTAGTAATTACGGAATAAAAGGCACGGTCTGGAAAGTGTTTGACAGTTTTAATGTTTACCTGAAAGCTTGACGTCCTGCCTTATCATTCCTCCTCATGGAGTTCAGCAAAACTAATTATCTTGGACATATGCTAAGAATTAACATATTTAAGTTAAAATATCAATTACTCATGGCAGCAACAGGCCACACAATGACTGAGTGAGAGGGGTCTTTCTATATATATATACTAAGGGCACCAGGTGACACCAGTGAGACTAATAACAAAGACAGAGGTGACTGTGATGACACCGATTAGCCCACACCTGCTAACAGCAGGGAAAGGGACAGACAGACCTCACACACTGATGATTTATGAAATAAAACGTATTTATGTGTAACAGCCCTTATGAGGGGCAAATGCAGAAGAAATTACACTAAACTTCATATTTAATGACAATACTTTTTTGGCAATTCCAAAACGTATCTCTTTTTGGATCGGGTGCCTGTATGTTTAACACCTTGCTGTACACCAGTGCTTCTCAATTATTTTCTGTTATGCCCCCCCTAGCAAGAAGAAAACAATTTGCGCCCCCCGCCCCACCACCCACTCTCTGTTGCAAGTATAAATAATAGCATTTGTCTATAAAATAGTTCTAGGTACAACCCTTCGCATCATATCCTTAATAAAGAAATAAGAAGGAGATATAGTTCAACTTACAAGGATGTGCAGTTACTAGGGGTGTGACGATTCACTCACGTAACGATCCGATTCATATCTCGATTTACAGGCTACAATCCGATTCAGGAACAATTCATAAAAAAATATGAAGCGATTGATCCAGTTCGATCCGATTCGGTTCAGTTTGATTCCAAACCAATCCAAAAAAACCCCTAATATATTAGGGGAGTGACGATTCACTCACATAACGATCCGATTCATATCTTGATTCACAGGCTACAATCCGATTCAGGAACAATTCATAAAAAAATATTAAGCGATCGATCCAGTTCGATCTGATTCGGTTCAGTTCGATCCAAAACGATTCATTTGCACACCTCTAGCAATTACCCTTTATTGTAGTACTGCGGAAAAAAAGCATGTTCCCCAGGGTCACACACGCGCCCTCCCAGGGGGGCCCGCCCCACCATTTGAGAAGCACTGCTGTATACTTTATACTTTGTACTTTTGTTTGGTTTGTTTTCTTGCAGGTTGAGTTTGTTTGTGTTTTTTTTTCTGCAGTATGGCAGAAGCCCACTCCACTTGTCTGCCTATAAGGGCCACATCGAGGTTGTTCATATCCTTCTCAAAGCTGGATGTGACCTGGACATCCAAGATGATGTGAGTAGCCAGTCAATCCGTCTGCTTCTTGGACGAGGCCAAATCTTCTTCTATTCTAACGTGCACTGCAGTCCTGGTTGATGGTCACCAGCAGCTGCTCCTTTTTTATTTTTGTATTTGGGGGAAAATACATTTTTTTTTGGATTCTTGGATTCTTGTTCTTGCAATGAACTCTACTGGCCTTGAGTGGGACTTTTTGGACTTCCCACCTGTGGGGTGGCCCTCAGCATCCAGGTCCTCCCTCCACACGGAGAATAACTCAGATCCGGAGCCCGACCCAATTTACTCTGTTTGGTCCGTGAGCTCAAGGACAGGTTGCAGTGCATCTTCCAGGACTGGAGGGAGCAGGAGGTGCACACTCAGACAGGAGGCAAAAGAGGAGGAGGAGGAACAGGGGAGAAGAAAGTGGAGAAGGGCTGGGAGAGTGAAGGAGGTTAGCCTGACACGCTCCTATTGAGCCATTGGAAACTCGTTTTCTCAAACCATCCTTCTAATCAAAACCATCTATTTCACATTCCTTGTGCTGCATGTGGCTCAGTTCTGGAGTAATCCTCCCCTCTTCTCCTCCTCCTCCTCCTCCTCCTGCTTCTCCTCTTCTCACTGAGCTATTTCACTGTCAACGCTGGTGAATTTGTAACTGAATATGAATCTAAATTGGACCTTTTCCTCTATGGGCATTTGTAGTCTTTGCTTTCCCCCAGTTTTATGAACCACAGTAGACCCTAAACTACCTGCTTGAGGCGAGCGGCTGTGGTTTATAGAACTCCTAAAACTGGACTTACTGCTTCACTCTAGAAAAATGTGTTAGTTCTGGGAGACAGTTTGTTCTGGGGGATTTGGCCTTTTGATATTTAATTGAAGAGTTTACCTAAATTAATTCTGCCCACGAGGCAGGATGAAGTAGCTCCTGCTGTTTTGCTCAGTGATGGAAGCGCTATAAAGAAGAAGGACCTTTGAGTAATGCGCGGTAATTTTCTTAAGATAAAAAAAATCTCATAAAATTTGCAGAAGTTATACTGCACTTTTATTTTTTTATAGGTTAGAGTCATTACATAATATTTAAGCGTTGCATTTCTCTGAAGAAACCGAACTAGTTAATGTTTTTATTGGATGTTTACACATTTTTTTATATGTAGTAAATTGATGTAATAATTATTAGATCTAGTAATCAGAACATTTTGCAAAATGTACAAAAACACTAATATTGTGTTTTTGATTTAGTCTTCCCTGTTATTTTGTCATACTGTAAAGTATTGGATGTAGGTGTTAAACACTTTTTTGTTATTTTTACAGATTTATGAATCATTTAATAGATATATTTAGAATATTTCTCCTGAACCGCTGGTATGCTGTCAACAACTATTTCTTGTTTTTTTCCCATCATGACCTGAAATTCTAAATAGAATAGAAATGAAAAGTAAAACCAAATCTCCCATTCACTGGACTATTTCTTCAAGAGGCTTCTCTGCAAAAATGATTTACTGGATTGTCTTGGTTGAACTGAAAAATAAATTTCCTTAACAAATAGAGTTCAGTAAATAATAGTGGTACTGTAGATGTACAGTAAGTAGAACTGGTGTGCATTCATTCCAAACATCTGGATTTTTTTAGGAATTTTTCTAAATTCTGTCATTTCTGTGTCTTCCCACAGGGAGGGCAGACTGCCTTACACCGGGCTGCTGTGGTGGGTAACAATGATGTCATCAACGCTCTCATCCAGGAAGGATGTGCCCAGGACAGACAGGATAAGGTGCATACTGACAGAAAACAAACGTGCACACAAGATAATGGCACCACAGTCAGTTAGAGGAAAAGGTGGTTTTGTTGCAGCAAACTGTACTTTCTATGCCATTAGTTTCACAAAGAAACAGTTATTTTTTTATAATGGGGAAAGAAATCAAGAGAAAACAACTATTCGCTAAAAAGGAAATGTCAAAAACTAAAATGGGCAAACAACATATATCTCTTTTTTTTAAGAATATTGTCAATAGCTTTTTGTTTAAGTATTGTCCACTCTTATTGATCGTTGTCTCTGTCTTGACAGGATGGCAACACAGCTCTTCATGAAGTGTCCTGGCATGGCTTTAGTCAGTCTGTTAAACTGCTGGTAAAAGTTGGAGCCAACGTTCATGCAAAAAACAAGGTGATACAAAGTTTTCTATTTGCATAAATTATGTATCATTATTATTAATTAATAATACGATAATTGTAAAAGTAAAATTTATTTTTATTTATTGTACCTGTAAGTTACTGTTACTTGTAACTTTCTCCTCAAATAGTATGTTGCTTCGTACTAAGGTGTCTGCCGAATGGAATGCTACTTTTTGATGTTTTTGTTTTATGTTATTTTGGTATTTGGTTCAACTGGATTGAAAAAAATTATAGATAGATTGTTTATGTGCGATGTGTTTTTGTAGATGTAGAAAAGGCCTATGACAGGGCTTCAAGGGGAAAATGGTGGTTTTGTATGAAAGAAGTCAGGAGTGGCAGAGAAGTATGTTAGATTGGTGCAGGATATGTATGGGAACTTTAAGGTGGAGGTGGGGCTGCATCAAGGATCGACAGACAGAAGTCTCCATGGACAATGATGTTTGCAGACGACGAAGTTTGGACTAGAGAGAAGAGGAATGAAGGTCAATGGTAGCAAGACAGAGTACCGTACATGTGTGTGAATGAAGAAGATAATATAAATATTGGTTCTAATTGGTTTGGTGACATGATCAGGATCAAATTGTCCAGATTATTATCTTTTTGTGTAATATTATTCAGTTTAAGTTTTATCACTATTGACATTTAATCTACATGATCTTAATGTTAGCTTTAAGTCGAGATCGAATGACCACGTTCTAACTCTGTCTGTGTCCTTTCTCACAGGCTGGAAACACAGCTCTTCATCTTGCGTGTCAGAACGGTCACGCTCAGAGCACCAAGATTTTGCTGCTGGGTGGATCCAGGCCTGATAGCAAGAATCATGTGAGTTTTGAGACTGGATCCTTCAGCTGTGTGTGCAAGAATGGAAAGTCTGACCACTGATTATTTTCTGGGCCAAGATGTGTGTCCTGCGCCTCTGGTCCCTTTTCAATCGTCTTGAACGAGTTGTATTGATTTCTAAATCAGATGCAGTCATTTGTGAACTGAACAACTATTTGCCACAGTTTAAGGCCTTTGTGTATTAAGTCCAAATGTGCAAAATCATTTAATAAGTGAAAAGGCATAAAAAGGGGTGTCAAGCATAGGGTGCGCAGGCCAAAACCGGACCGCTAGGGTCTCTAACCTGGTCCTTTAACCACTTGTTTCATTTTTAAAATGAATCAAGCGCATATTTTTTGTAAAATCATATTTAATGACATGAATGAATTGCGTTAAATATTTTGTGTACATGTATTAATTGCAAGAAATCAATGGATAAATCTTTTCAATTATGTTGTAATTGCATTTGTTGAACCATCTCGATATCTAATTAGGTTAGCGTAAACATTATTTTGTTAACTTTCCTGAGAAGACCAACATTAAATATTCAGATTTGAGTTTTATTCAAACTTCAGTGTGTGGGTTTAAAGGATTAGTTCTTCAATGAAAGCAATATTTGTGAAAATACTCTAAATGTTGCTGCTTGTCATGCCCCAGGATAAAAACTAATGAGTGTTCTGTCTGAAAACAAATTACATGTATTTATTTTTATGCTCTATTAAGACCAGTGTGTTTAAAATGGACTTTGCAAACATGATCCTGACTTTCAAAATAAAATTGAATATGATTTCAGTTGGGTGATACATGTCTACACGTGGCGTCCCGCTACAACCATGTTGCCATCATCCGCATCCTACTGGGTGCCTTTTGCTCGGTGTCAGAGAAGAACTTGGTGAGTCACTCATTAAAGGTTTTATTTCCAAACCACCAGCTTCATTAAAAAACATGTTTTCGACTGTGCTCTTATGTATTATGCACAACTCGGGGAAGAGAGAAGTTCTTGTTTATTGTTGTTGTCCTCTTAGAATTTCATTTGGTAAGGTGGCTCGTGTGGAGTTAAAAAAAAAAAAAAAAAATCCCGGCATTAACTTTTGTTTTCTATTACGTGTGTTTGTTGCACAGGTCGGGGACACACCGCTACACTTGGCTGCTGCTCTAAATCATAAGAAAACTGTGCGCCTCCTGCTAGAGGCGGGTGGAGACAGTCGCATCTGCAACAATGTAAGTTAAAAACAGTCTCTGACAATGTTATTGTTGCTAGTTGGAAGTGTTTGTCCCCAAGCCGTCCCCTCTCTTATCTTTATATACACATTAATGTACATTTTTTATGCAGTATAATTTTCTCCCTTTTTTTTATCCCCAAGCTTTGCCTGAGCTGCAGTCTTTACTTTGTATTTCTTTTAAAGAAGTAAATTATAGTCAGGCAGAGTCTGGATGGTTGCTCATTATTCTACAAAGTTAAGTAATTTCACTGCACAAAAAAAAATTTAAAGAGCAAAAGTTAATAGTAAAGTGCGAGTTAAAAGAAAATGGTCTGACTTCTGAATTAGTCAACATTAGCCAGGAGAGCAGTTTTAAGTGGAACTATTATGGGAGTTGTTTTTAAAATGTGAAACTAAATTTCTACAGCAATATAGAGTTCTCGAAGACTTTTTTTAGTCTTTAAAATTATGATTTGTGGACAATTCTAGTTCATCTCAATCTCAGATGAACTAGAATTGTCCACAAATCCCCAAAACAGGTTGATGTGTTGTTATCATACATAGAAAAATGTGTGTGTTTGCTCCTCAGGCAGGTGAAACAGCTCTGGACAAGGCCCGAGAACACAACAACCCAGATGTTGCACTGCTCTTGACCAAAGCTCCTCAGGTGAGATCTAAGCAGAGGACTATGAGACATTTTTCTTTCTGTCCTTTTGGCTTCCCTTTTTCCAGGGTTTGCCACAGCTATTCAACATTTTCCATCTCCTCCTGTTCTCTCCCATTTTCTCCTCTGACTCCAACTACCTCCATGTCCTCCCTCACTGCATCCATCCGTCTCCTACCTGGTAGCTCCATCTCTAGGATCATTCTTCTACCAATGTACCAACTGTCCCTCATCTGAACATGTCCAAACCATCTCAATCCCCTTCTCCAAACCTTCCTATCTTTGTTGTCCCTCTTATGACTTCATTCCTGATCCTGTCCATCCTTGTCTCTCCTAAAGACAATCTCAGCATTT
>JAFBJS010001215.1:174826-179826 GCA_016785265.1 Paraplagusia blochii
GCTCTGGATCCTGTCTTCTGCCTGTTGCTAGTGTCTCTAAACCAGGAGTCCCCGACCTTTTTGAAACCAAGAGCCACTTCCGGGGCCCTCAGTAATACGAAGAGCTACTTGTTAGACACAGACTTACCTAGTTATGTAATAGTAAGAAGTTCTGAGACATGCAATAGTGACCACTCCTCTGACTATCATGATAACGCCCATTAAATTATCATGGTAACATCTGCTCAAAAGCACAGGAGCAGTAGTTTCAGGAACACATCCTTCGGGGACCTTAGGTTGACCCCCGGGCACCAGGTTGCTGACCCCTGCTCTGAACCATCCATCATGGCTGGTCTCACAACTGTCCTGTAAACCTTTCCCTTCACCTTAGTTGAGTCTCTTCTATCACCGATCACCCCTGACTATCGTGACAACGTTTGCAGATCACAGTGTCTTCTGCAAACATCATGGTCCATGGAGACTCCTGTCTGACCTCATCTGTCAATCTTTCCATTACCAAAGCAAACATGAAGGGGCTCCGGGTTGAACCTTGATGCAGTTCCATCTCTACCTTAAAGTCTCCTGTCCTCCCTACAGCACACCCTACCACTGTGTACTGTTCTCATACGTCCAGCACCAATCTAGGTGGTCCAAATGTCCTCAAACAAAACCATAAACCCTCGGTACCCTGTCACATTCAATCTCTCATACAGTGTGTTAATAACTCAATCATCTATTATATGCTTTCAATCTGCATATCAAATAATTTTTAACTTATCAGATCCCGTATTCTAATGCCAACATTTCCAGTCCTACAAATGTCCTCTTTTAAAGATAAATGAATGTCCTTTAAAGTCAGGCCCATAAACAAGTTTGACATGAATATACACCAACTTCAGTCAGCCTCAGGTGTCCTTTAATCCCCTCGTCTTTCAGCAACTGAGCTGACTTGACATCAAAACAGTGTGGACAAAAAAAAAACTGTACAACTTGTGTCCCCCAGGGCACCGTCCGGTGTCTTCCTGTAAACCATGACAGTGAGTCACCGCCCACAGTGGCACAGATGCCTAACTGAGTCTTATCAAATGACACCTGTTTCCTGCTACAGTTAACGCAGAAGGAACAATATGAACTCAACGACTTTGGGTCAGGACTGCAGTTGTAATAATTATTCCACATCCTCTGGTTTCAGGTGCAGAGTTTTGTGCGTGGCAGGAGTGTGAGAAAAAGACGGGACAAGTTGAAAGCTGAGGGCAGAGCTCAGTCAGTACCTAGAGATGAATTACTGCCCAATAAGGTAAATATATAAATTTTTTATGCATATGCTGGAATGAGTTGAAAGCAAAGATGCTGCTTATACTAAAATATTAAGTAAAATTGTAATAAAAACGTTATAGTTTGGCAATTTCAGCACAGATAATCTTGTTTTTTGGGTTGCCAGAAACTATTTTTGGCCTCAAGAACTAGATAGAAACAACACATTAGACATTTTAGACATTATGTCTCTTTTTTTTTTTGTATATGACATGCTATCAGACGCCTCGCATTACTTCTTTTCGTTACAGCATGTCTACTTGTCAGCGAAAACATTGTCAACTTGTCACATTAATCTAGAATTACCAGTAAACTCCTGGAGAAGCACTGAAAAACAAAATAAAATCAAGATTCCTCTGTGTCTTACCCTAACACGCAGTCTGTTTTTTGTCTTTTGTGGGGACTTTCTGTACCACATGTGTCAAACTCAAGGCCCGGGGGCCAAATGTGGGCCGCCGAGTCATTAAATGTGGCCTGCAAGATATTTCACATTAAAAAAAAAAAAAGTTTATTACGTTTTCTATGTTATGCTTTCTGTAAATGCAGTAAATTAGTAATAATGAAGTCAATTTTTTTAACTGTGGACTTCATTTTTCATTTTCTGTACCATATTGATCTACAGACCACTGCTCTATACCCTATTTGTTCTGCAGTTCTAATCACATCTGCCTAATTATTGGGTTACGTACCTGGAAAACAGAACATTGACAAATATTCCTTTTTCCAATTTCCTGCAGGACAGTGCTTCCGCCGCAGACGACAGTCAGAGCAGCGAGCAAGCAGTCTGCAAACACACCGACATCACCAAGTCAAACACAAGGAGGAGGAAGAACAGGAGGCTTAAAGAAAAAGTAAGTACCCTGACGTGGTTAACTAAGTCAACAGAGCTGCTCTGAGGACGTGGACGAGCGAGTGAATTCCAACTAGGACATCACCGTCCTTGTAAATTCTCATCCGAAGTGTTGTTCTCCTTCCAGCCAGTCTTATCTGACCCCCTGCGTCGCAGAGAGATGAGGCGTAGTGAAGCCTTCCATCGGAGGAAAAGTAAACTGCAGGGAGGTTCCCCTCACGCGTCCACTGCTCCTCACAACTTCAAGGCCTATCAGCTCTACACACTGTACCGTAATAAAGACGGGAAGATAATGCAGGTACAACACAAACAACGCACATATAAATCATACTTATCTGCCAGTAGTGTTTACGTCAGGAATGTGGTCGTTTTTTGCGTAATTTACTTCTGGTCGTTGCTGAGCTTCTTGATTGCTGAGCTCTCGCCGTAGAGCCGCCCCTGGCAGTTGGGAGCAAAACAGCCAAATGAGTCTTTGACTATAATTGCACTTTACTGGCAAATCTATGCTTTCCTGGCAGTGTAGCATACATCATTAAGTGCATCATTAGCCCGACATCACATCATCATTATTATAGTTTAGGAAGCAGCAATGAAAGGGGATTTGGTTAAAATCAGGTTTTTTTTTTTACTGTAGACATGTTTTTACGGCATTTGTTCTCATCTATCTGTTGTAGTTGTTTGGCAGGAAATTGATCGTAAAATAAGTACGCAATTCATCTTGTAACCTCTAATTTCACCTCCCTAACACGTATATTGGCAAATGCATGGGTGCAAAATTCCAGGAATTTCCATTGTTGAAAAACATTTCTGTGAACATTTGAATAAACTTGGCTAAAACAACCTGTCAGGGTTTTGTCAGGCAAATGCAACGCCCGTGAATTTAGGCCGGAACTGACGTTCGTTTTGGTGGCTTTAATTTTAGGACTAGGCAGAAAAGTCATGTCCAAACAAAAGACGCGATGCAAAATAGTATTGTCCATGAACAGGATCCAAAAAAACTAGTTCTCGACTATTCCAGCCATGAACAGGCAGAAAGCTGAGGAGTAACTACTGTTTGGAGTACGATCTGACATCATGGTGAGTGAGAGCACTGCTTAAATGCCCTGCACTCATCAGTGTCAGCTGGGGAAAATAAACAGGTGTGACTGATCAAGCAGTCATGACACAACCAGAGTTACTGCAAGTTCACAATAACATCACAGTCACAGATGAGTGACTATTGACACACAGTTAATCCTGGCAATTAACTGTGTGGTACCGATCCCTGGGTGAATTGGTGCCGGGCCGCAGAGAAATAATGTTTCCTTTTGTCCCCATCTGTCTATTACTTCCACTTGATCCATACCCATATCAACAAAAGAACTAGGATTCCATCATCAATAATGCAACTATATTTGATTAGGAAATATTTTCTCAGTGAAGACAACAACAATAAACTCAAAATGATGTAGAGTCATTGATACAAGATTCTAACTTTTTATATTGGTCTGATAGGAGAAAATTATAGGCTATGTACCCTTGTGTGGTAGGAAAATATTTCAGAAAATTAATTTTATTAAGGAGTATTTATCTGCCACAACGTAACAACCGGTACACTGTCCTAAGACATACCTTGAAATGGAAAATCTGCAAAGTAGAGTCCAAATCAGGTGGTACTAAAATTTGATTCACGGGCCAGATCAGGATCAGAAGGATTGAGTATTTCTGTAAACTAAAATAAATGAGTAAAGTATTGATTAAAATAAAAATACTCTAAGCCTCTTTAGACCATCTATTGGGGAAATGCTGGCTTTGCAGGGAAAAGGTAGAAGAAAAACGATAATATAAATGAAAAGTATAATTTGGACAAGTCTGGGCGGGCCGGATTATAACACCAAACGGGCCACATCCAGCCCCCGGGCCTTAGTTTGCCCATGTCTAGTCCAGATAGTTGTCATATTATTTACGTATAGATTATTTCTGAACTCGCCCACACATTTTTATCAACCTGGACTGTCTTAGCCGTCCCCACACAAAATTTCATGGCAGTAGAGTTGGAGAATGTAAACAGTACAGTACATGCACATTGTGGAGGAAAGGTGGAGGTTAACGCTCAGTTGTTGCCACTACAGTATGACTTCGGTTGTCTTTTATTTTTCTGGATGCAGGCTCCTCTCAACGGCTGCCGCTGCGAACCTCTGATCAGCAAACTGGAGAACCAGCTCGAAGCCACCAAGGAGGAGATGAAGACCGAGATTCACACGGTGCAAGACCTGATGAACAGCAAGCTGGGACAGATGGACCGCAAGAACAAGCATCAGGTGACGACTATCACAGCTGCTGACAGACCGCAGATCATTTCCGACACGAACACCTCTGAGTCGTGTTCCTACAGTCTTAAATCTTGGAGCTGTGGAACTAACTTCTCCCAATATACCTGTCACTCACTCTAGTCAGCCATGTTGGAGCCCCATAAGCAGAGTTCACAGAGACTAGTCTGCAGTCGGACTATTAGATTTCATATCTTTGAGGACAGCGTGTACTGGTACATGTCAGTTTGACAGGACATGCTTTGTGTTCTCCCATGGTTCAGTGTCTTCTTATCTCTTTTTCTTGCTTCAATAAGACACACACACACAAACGCATACGAGCTTGTTTTAAACATTTTCTCTACCTCTTATTACAATGTCAAACAATTCGTCCACGTCAACAATTCAAAGAAAATTATTTCCTACAGTGGACATTTTGCTGGACATTAAGTCAATCGTAAAAAAAAAAAAATTATCTTCAACGTTCCTTTAACGTAAATGTTCACTTACCGTGCTTTTTTTCTGTTTTGCTCCCTCGTTTGTTTTCCTCCTTGTCTCCTTGTCCAGAC
>JAFBJS010001215.1:184826-195353 GCA_016785265.1 Paraplagusia blochii
ACATCTGCCAGGTCCCTGCTCTGAGGCCGAGGGAACCAATGGAGCCCAGAGAGCAGAAGGAACTGACGTCTCGGAGCTTCCTGTTCGAGACAAGGTCTCTCAGTCCTCAGATCTCCACCACAGTCCTGGGCATCTGGACACCGAACGGGTTGACGCAAGTGTGGCTGAGGGTTGCTTGGCAACTCACTACTTCGACGTGCACGTGGAGAGTTCTCCAGGTACGCCATCAAATAATCATCACGGGTTAACGTACCCACATGACCACAGTGACACCAACGAAGAAGAAAAACATACGGGTTCGTCTACCTGGATATTCAACATCTGGTCACTCTTCTAGTTAGGGGGATTTTTATCTGGGGTTACATACACATATTCCTACCTAGCTGTGTCTGCCCCCTGCTGGGCATTTTGCGAATTGAGCCGTGTTAAACAGATCTGGTTAAAGATGAAAAATTCCCTTTTTCAGAGCTTACTATTATACAGTCACAGCTGATTAGGGTGCAGAAGCTGAGAGAATTTTTTTTTTTTTTCTAGCAAATCACAGGCTCCATTTTCTTCTCCTTTATGCTTTAAATCTCTGAAATTGGATTTACTCACTGCTTTTTTCAAGTTTTAACTCTGGGGCATCACAGTCAGTACCTTTGTACAAAAGAGTTTGGATTTAGTTTGAGTTTAATTAAATTCTAAGCATTTCTCAGAGAACTCAGAAATCATTTTTGGACCTACACATCAAAAATGTATTATTATTATTTTAAGTTAAGTAATTGGTAATAAATCTTGTGGTTTCTGGCTTAATAAATTTGTCAATTATAATTATCCGGAGAAAAAATGCAAAAATTTTATTTTAAAAATGCAAAATTGAATGAAAATTACATGAAATATCTGTGTTAAAAAGTTTTCGTAGAATCAAAACAAGTTGTCGTCCATGATTTTTAGTCATTTTATCCTGTTACAAGCACTAACTAAAGACAAATCGGAAATTTTATGCGCTAACTAAAAAGTTTCTGTCTCATGTTTCATGTTACCAGATGGTGATAAGGTTCAGAAGAAGGAGGTGACATCACCTGGACTGAAGAAGAAGCAGCTGTCTGTCCAGGTGGTCCGGCCCAAGGAGCGCTCAGCTGTTAAGGAAAAGTTGGACACGGACAACGCGGTGCCTGGAGTAACAGGAGGCAGGGACCACCCGTCCAGTAGTCCGCCTCCTGCAGCGGGACAACATGCGGAGCGAGGCAGAGACAGGGACAGAGGGAGACACCATAGAAAACATTCCCAGTGCAGGTCCAGTTCAAGAGGAACAAGAGCGGCTCAGACTCTGGATGTCTTTGCGGAGCAGCCCGATGAGACCTCGTTTGCTCAAGAGCGGGACAACATGCACGCCCTGGAGGTGACCCAGCACTTCTTCGAGGCGGTGTCCACACAAATGGAGCGCTGGTATGAAAGGAAAGTGCAGGAGGCTCGCTGGCAGGCCTCCCAGAGAGCCGAGGCGGACAGAGCAGCGTTAATGGAGCGCATCACGTACCTGGAGGACGAGCTGCGCATGATGAGGACAGACAGACCTGACTGTTGACGCAGTCTGTGTCTAAAGAACAGAAAAGGCGTCTGTCTTAAAGCATCTGTTTTTTAAGTAGGGACATTGAATTTTTACTTATATTTTCCAAACGATTCATTTCCTGAACCGCAAGCGACAGATATCAATGTGTGCTAATGTTTGCCCCTAAAATTTGGGTAAATATCTCAAACCGCTAAAATTTAGCTAATATCAAGCTGATGTCCAATAATATCGGTAATCCCTAAACCTGAATTGAACCTAAAAAAAGTTCTGAAAAAACTATAAAGTACTTTTTTTTTTTAAATAGGTTTTGGCCAGCCACTAAAATGCAGCCCCAAACAATTACAGAGCATACCCCATCTTGAACCACAAAGGTATATTTTTACACATTGTGTGTATTATGTCTATTTTGGTCACCTGTTTAGACTAGTAGACTTCACGTGCTCAGTCACTAACTAAAAAAATATTTCTACACAGATGTAAAAAGCTGGTTTATTAGGCTTTTTAAGGTAAATAATCGTAATAAAAAACAGGTTAGCCTATTATGCGCAAGACTGAATGTGTAGATGTGATTTACTGAAGTATAGAGCTAGAGGCTGCTTTTGTGTACGGTGTAGCTAACACTGTAGTTAACTGTAGATTACACTTAAATGTAAAGCGAAAAAAAAACGTTTTTTACGCGCCATTTTTCACGTATGTACGTACAGCACGTACATTTTTACATACAGTAAAAGCCAGACATGGTGTCACAATGTCAAACATCACAGCACAATAAGCTTCCCGTTAACTGGATTTTAACAGAGTGTCGCTGAGCTAAAAAGAATTACGGCACATGGTTAGTGAAGGTTTGTTTTCTACTGTTAACTCCATATCTGTAGATATATTTAGATAAAGCTGCTCAGATATAAATGAAAAATGAGGTTCAGTTTGACTCAGAGTAAATTGCAGAGTTAAATAATATCAGTAAAATGCAGAATTAACTGCTACTTTTAAATATATTTTTGGTGTATTTCGTGTATGCCTCCATCTAGTGGCGTGGACATAAATTACTAATATCAAACAACAGAAATAAAATCATTCAACGTATTAATTATTTGAAAATCCACGATTTTTATTAAAAAAAACACAGAAATTCTTCCAGAAGTTCTCTTTTAAACAGTTGCTCAACCTCCAAGCTGAACTTGTTTTTGTCAACAGTGTAAATTCAATCTTGTGTTTCTGTTTTTTTTTTTTTTTTTAGTTGTGTCAAAAAGGTATACTTGTCATTCAGGATTGTACAGACTCTTTACTTTAGAGATGTTTGAATGATATTAGAATGTTAGAGTGAGCAAAAGAAGAACAAACTGTTTACAATACGTAGTCAAATGTAAAGCAACACACACTTTGTTCCCGTTTGTTTTGATCTCCTCTGTCAGTTTATTGTGAAGAACCCAACACACAGTAGAAATCCCATCAGACTGTTTACCTGTAAAGTACAATTGTGACCCTAAAGCTGAATTGTGTTACATTAAGAACAAACTCTATGTTGTGTTGCAGTATTATTGTTGTCGTACTTGTGTCGTAGTTTATTCTGGATAGATTTTATAATCATTTTTGCACTGTGTCCAAGAGCAAAAAACTATTTTGTAATAAATAAGATTTTTTTTTCTCAAACTGTCCATGTCTGATTAATACAAAAATAGAGAAAAGAAAAACAGAGGGTTGAATCCAACCTGACGTCGATTTAATGCTTCCACATAGACCGTGTCCATCAACCCGTCGCTGAGACGTCACAACATCAGTTTGAGTGTCTTTTCAGTGATGTTCACAGCAGTGTCTTTCAGATCTTTGACTCACTAACTTTTCGCTAAGGCCAACGATTTCTGTAGATCCTCCAGGTGCCTGTTAGCTTGAGTGATCATCATCCTGATGGCATCCTGCTCATAAGATAATAAGACAGTCTACACAGTATAGTGCAGCAACAGAAAAGAGAACCATGATGAATGAATGGCAGGTGAGACACACATGGACACACACCGTACCTGGTCTACTGTGTCTTTGTTCCTCTTGAACTCCTGTCTTGCCCAGTCTCTCAGGTACTTCCTGTCGGCCTCGTCAGGTACCTGTCTGATGGTCCTCAGCATGTTTCTGTAAATTCCCAGCACCTTCTGTCTCTGCATAAACTGACAAATATTCACAAACTTTGAAACTAGACATGACATTCAATAATAAATATTGTAAGTGTGCCATGAATGAGAGGAACAACGCAGACAGGAAGGTTTGGACCAAAAGCTAGAGAAGACAGATTGAGATAGTTTGGACATGTTCAGAGGAGGGACAGTGGTTATATCGGTAGAAGAATGATCCTTGAGATGGAGCTACCAGGTAGGAGACAAAGAGGAGATTGATGGATGCAGTGAGGCAGGGCTTTAAGGGAGATACACCACACAACCTCTGAAAAAGGACAAACTAAATGTCTGGGTGCATTTTTTCCCCATTGAATCAATATATTAAAATGTTATATTTGTCAATATCAAAATTACATTGCAGCATATTAGCTTTAACTTATTTTGAAAGTATTTTCGTACAAGTCTAATAGATTTGTACGGAAATATATACGCACAACAACAGTGTTTTTTCTAAACCTGCATGTCGTCACATTCGCTTCACAATAAGCTATTTAGGTAGCATAACTTTACAAATGTACCTGCTTCAATGATAAAGCTGCGAACGGCAGCTTGGACGCCGCCATCTTTGTATTGATGTGACACAGGCGGAAGTTGTGATTTACTCACACTGCCACCTACTGTTACGGAGGGCAAAGTCAATCAACAACTTCATCCGAACGTTAAGTTTTTTTACTTTAAGTTCCCCCTTTAACTGCATAAATTATATGGCAACTTAACGACAAAGACAAGATATTACTACAAAAAAGGAAATATTTTTCCTTTTAAATAAGATAATTTTTCACATTTAATTCACACATTTATTCAGTTATTACTCTGAAGGTATTCATTTCCTGTGTGGAGGCTTTGTCTAATGTTAGAATTAGCACCACCTCTGGTTGGGGGTGGATTTATGTATGTCCAAGGTCACTATCTGATATGGATATATTGTTCAAATACTTTTTTGCTATTATAATCATAAATAACTTAACTTTAACACAAAGATTATTATAAAAAATAAAATATTATTGGATATATAATAAATCTTATACCGTTTAGCATTTTCTAATGTAACCATCCTACTGTTTTAGGACAAAATATTTGTCATCTTATAGAAAAAATAAATTATTTACATTAATTCATTTGAGTAGGGCTTTTATAAAACTTTCTGATATAAAATTAATTCTTACATCTATCACATAGATTAAGCTTCCATCAGGATGAATATTCTGGTCATTATGTCGGTAATTGTTAACGAAAAAGACAGAACACGAAGGGTTAATGTGTTTTTTTCCAGCAGCTCTGGTGATGTAATGAAAACAGATGCAGTAAAATCTATTGTAACCAGTCAGGACGAGGTCGCATTCATGTTACAGGACATATAAACATTTCCATTTTCTTCACGCGAGAAAAACAAACAGGACAGATGTACAGGTGAAGACATGATTCTGCTGAAACACTGTGCTTTAGGACTGTTGTTGTCAATGATTTGATGAGTTGTTCGTCCACATACCATGATTTTCTGGGCGCAGGTACATGATACACTCAAGTATTTACTTCCGTGAAGTGGTTGACACAATAAAATCACATTCTTTTTTTTTTTCCTCTATCATTTCATCAGAGACGTGCAAACAGAATCGATCCTCATTACATTTAAAAGAACATTTGTTCCTGTTTAAGACATTAAACATATTTTTTTTACTGAATCTCCTAAAGTCTACAGTAAAAATAAGAAAATAAAGGCACATGTACAGCAGCAAATCCGTACTGTTGATGTTTTTCATTTTTTATTATTCTCAGTTCTGGCATCAAGGCTCAGTCCATTTTGCCGCGGCTCCTTGCTGAGCTACTGGTCAGCTGCAGTGACCAGCTCAAACCACTGCCTGAGCGCATCGCTCAGCGTCTCCGGGAGGGCGTTGACATCACGCAGGATGACGTAAAAAGGGAAGGGGAACTCGTCCATGTAGGAGCGGATATCTGGGAGTTCTCCCGGGCCTTTGAAGATGGGCACCTTGATATCGAGGATGGAGTCCTGCAGGGACACGGCAGCTTTGTAAGACACGGCTGGTGCGCAAATATAAACTGAAATGTCAAATTTGGAAATCCCTACCCGTGAGTTTGGGTTGTCCAGGACCACAAAGATGACAAAGACGTTGGCGCTGCGTGCCGACCTCACAGCCGCCATCACCCGCTCTTTTCCTTCCAGGAACAGGCCGCGTCCATCAGAGACAATGACCAGCAGCTGGGCCATGTCTGTGGAGGAGGTCAGAGATGGACACACCTTGAATTTGTTTGTGTAGTTTTAAGGATTAAAACTACATAAGATTATGACACTTTTAAAACACTAGGGCAGTAACACTGCATTTCTTCTTTTGCTTTCTTTAAACTGTGCCTCCAGTAGGGGGCAGGACACCCTTTGTGGCTATTTTATCAAATGATAATAAATGTACAGTACACTTTAATTCACAAAACCCAGTGGATACAAAAAGTCGGTAGAAAAAATTGAAAGAGTTACTGTTAGTTAGTAAATTTAATTAAATAGTTAAATAACAATAATAACATTTCTCAATCTTTTATTGTTCTTATTATAACAAATAATATCACGACAAAAGATACGGGACAGGTTGATAGCTTAGAAAAATTATTCATTCCTTTCGAGTTCCCTGGGATATTATATTCCACAATGTTTGCAATAAAAGGTTAAATTTTTCAAAAATTCCTGCTAACTTTTCCTGCCCTTCTTCGGCTTCAGTCTGTCTTTACCTGTGGTGCTGGATCCTGGAATTTGCTGTCGGGCTCCGAGGAACATTTTGGTTGAAGTATCCAAAAACTACAAAAGGATGAGAGATGCGAAAGGTCAGTAAAAAAAAAAATCTTAAAACTAATCTTAACGATAACCTTAGCGATAGCATAAACCCCTCACCTGTGCTATTCTGGTTTTCTTCTGTTGAAACTGACACAGTCGGAGAATCCGAGCTCCGGACTCATCGTTGAACTGCTGCTGGAAGGGGTGGAGCAGCTGTACCTGCTCGCCAAAACTGAAGCCGTGAAAGAAATCAATCAATCAAATTTTATTCATATAGCCCACATTTACAAATCAAATTGGTCACATAGGGCTTTACAGGGTTTACATGAATGTAAAATTATATTGTAACATAGACTGATTGTCTGTAACAAATTTTTCCATACTGTTACCAGTGGAGGACACTCTGCCAATACCGGTATCAAAACAACACCATATTTGGGTGGGTAGGTATTGGATCAGATGGGCTATAGTTTCTTTTATGGTCATTCATGACATAATGACTGATATCAGAACAATACTGATTTTCAGAACTGGACCAAGACATTTCTGGTGGGGATGCATGATTCTATAAATGTCGCGATTCGATATCTAAAAAAAAAAAAAAGAAACTTTTTTTTTTTTTTGAAAAAGAATTTTTTTTTTTTAAGGTTTTTTTTTTTATTTAAAAAGTTCATTTTTTTTTTAAAAGTTCGTTGTTTTTTTTTAAGTTAGTTTTTTTTTTTTAAAAAGTTTATTTAAATCTTTTTTTTTACTCAAAAAAGTGTACTTTTTACTTTTTTTTACTCACTTTTGATTTTTCTTTATACAAAAGGATTTACCGTCCAGATATATATATATCTGGGATTCTAAATTACTTTCCAACATTACTTTAGTTGACAGACAAGAAGACAAAAAATCATACAACTATGTATTCATAGGTGTCAGAAAATCGATTTTCAGTTAGTTATGTATCGATTTCGATGTCAAGAATATTGATAGATGTTGCAGAACATCTATATCTATTCTTACTGTATCTCCGTTGAGTTTCTGTCTTTTCTCACCTGCACACGGACACCTGTCCAACCTCCAGCAGGGTCAGAGCGTTGATGATCACTGACAGGGACTCGAAGGCCAGCTGCGGCACAGACACAGGGACAGGGATCGGTATCACCGGTCATTTAAGGCGCTCTGCAGGAATTAAAAAAAGTACCGTACCTGTTTGGTATGGTTGTCCACCATGCTGGACGAATCGTCCACAGCCAGGCAGATGTTGTACTCCCTTTTGCTGGGCTTGGTCCTCCGCAACCAGATCTTGTCTTTGCGAAACTGACTGGCGATGTAGGGAATCACTTTCCTCATGTTCAGACGTTTCCCTGTGCGGTAGTCGCCTCTGTGAAGAGGTGGGATTCATAATCAAGCTCCATGTAGTGATATCAACATCTCAGCTTCTTCTTCTTCTCCTTTCAGCTTGTCCCTTTTCTCAGGGGTTGCCACGGTGAACACGGTCAACAATTTCCATCACCCCCTGTCCTCTGTATCCTCAACTCTGACTCCAACTACCTCCATGTCCTCCCTCACTGCATCCGTCAATCTCCTCTTTGTCTCCTACCTGGTAGCTCCATCTCTAGGATGGAGCTACCTGACATGTGTGACATGAAATCTTCCTTTATCATACAGCTATGCTTTAGCAGAGAACTATGGAACCAGAACACACGCGTAAGCACGGGTCCGCAAACGTATTCTGAGAAGAGCACACAAAAAATGCAAAAATACGTTTGCGAATCCTTCAAAATAAGTCTTATCACAATAAGTTTGTGATTTGTGGAACGTGCATGCAAATCGTGCTTTTAATTTGTGAATATTCGCACATGCAATTTTTTTTGTTTTGAGACTCGCCTTACGCGATTCATAATTTTGCTGCGTCAGTCCATTACTGGCCAATCAGAAGTCTCACTCGTTTGTTAGCCAATCACACGGCAGCGTCCCCACGAGGGTCCGCGTGTGATGTCACTAAACCGCGCCCAAGAACCAAGTTCACGGCGTCTGGAAGCGAGCGTTCGAGTGTTAGTAAGCGCCATATTGCCACTTCCAGACGCCATTTTTGTCAGGACGTGAACTTGGTTCTCGTCCTACGTATTTTGATGTGTGTAGCATCGTTTTTGTGCTCTTCTCAAATATCTTCTCTTCGCAAATAATCGTGTAACTCACTTGAGCTTGGAGGCCTGCGTGGGCTCCAGAATGAGCCGCAGTTGCTCGCACAGTTGCTGAGCCAGAGGTGAAGTCAGATTCTGGTACTGATGCCACATGGACGCTGCTGCACTTTCCTGCGAGACGACAAAAGACACGGGAATCCTACTTGAAGAAGCTGGTTGGACCAGATTGGCAGCATCAAACATTACAGACCATAATAGGGTTCAGTCCGTCCTCAATTGCTTGAAAAACATGGGCAACTACACAGGCAACTATGGTACATCTAATTCACCTGTACGTAGCCCCTGAAGTTGATGAGTTCGGGAGAAAACTTTTACCTCCTCTTGAGTTCCTGGAGCCAGTTTGTGCCAGGATTCCAGCTGGAGTTCCATTTCCCTGCGAATGTCGTTGGGATCTCTCTCTGTTTTCTGCAGGAAGCCAGAAACATGAATAACGATTAAAATTCAATCTTAGAACGTCCGATATAATCTTTCCGATATATCGATATTTTCTAACCACCTCATTTCTGACTCCAATATCAACTGATGTTGCGTCATCTTGTAGCCGGATCTGCTATACATTGGATAAAAGCTTCTACAAATGTATTGTTCGTACGTGCATGCCCGATCGGTAATCATCGCAGAACAAAAAAAAAAATCGCGGCAAAATTGCACAGTGTTTCATAAATAAAATATGATTTATCGTGTGGAATTATTTATCGGCACAAACCACGGTTGTTAAAATGTTTTATTGATTATCGAAATAGATTCATAAAAGCAGCGCTTGAATGCTGCCATCTAGTGACCAGGGGCTGGTTTGTCGATCGTAATGTTTTCACTTGTGGATAAATAAATGTTTCAGGCTTGTGACTGGTACGTCAGTTAGCATTGCACTATTTTAGAAAACCATTTTGCAAGAACCTTCGTATTGCGCTATCGAGTTATCGGATTTTTTACCTGCATGGTTTCCAGCAGCAGCAGCTCTGGAACAGTGTGAATCGTGGATTCTTTGCTTCTTTCCTCTCGTTCTTTTTCGTCGGCTGGCTGTTGTTCCTTCCACTTCTCCTCCTCCTCCTCTTCTTCATCTTGTTTTTGCGCCTCCATCTCTCCGCTGTCTGCGCCTGTACGTCAGCGGCGAAAGGGTTAAAGAGGATACGCAGAATATACAACAGAACGTCACCCGACGGTCAACTCCTTCACCTCTGCGAGAGGACTTGGTGGAGTCCAGCTGTTCGGGCTTCAGTTCGTCGATCTCGGCAGCGTGGAGGTCTTCGTCCTGGTCCTCGGTGTCCATGGCCACGTCCTCATCTTTCTGGTTCTGCTGCTGCTCCGGGCCTGCTGCGTTCTGCTGGTCAGCGCTGGCCACATCTACGGACGGACCATGTCCATTCACCACAGTGTTCAATGGTCATGCTTTTTAATCAAAAAGTCAAAAAAAAAAAAAAAACACTGACCGTAAGTTTGAGCGTCGTAGGACGTCTCACCCTGTCTGATGTGCTCGTAGAGGTCGGACTCTTGCCGTACGTCACTCTGACTTCTGTCGGAAGCGGCGTCTTTGCTACTCTCCACAGTACGCAAGCGCTTGTTGATACGTTCGTTGTAGTCACCTGTCGATCTCTCGTTGTCGGCGTGACCAGGTTTCCTCTTGTAGCTCTGAAGACACAAACCAACAGCTGGATTTGAAACTAGAAGAACCACTGAGAGCAGGTGTCACCTCTGTAGGTCTGAAGTAGGGGTGTGACGATTCACTCTCATAACGATCCGATTCATATCTCGATTCACAGGCTACGATCCGATTCAGGAACGATTCATAAAAAATATTAAAAGATCGATCCAGTTCGATCCGATTCGGTTCAGTTC
>JAFBJS010001215.1:196632-209729 GCA_016785265.1 Paraplagusia blochii
GATCCTAGAGATGGAGCTACCAGGTAGGAGACAAAGAGGAGATTGATGGATGCAGTGAGGGAGGACATGGAGGTAGTTGGAGTTGAGGATGCGGAGGACAGGGTGGAACTTGTTGACTCGCTGTGACAACCCCTGGAAAAAGGGGTTAGCCGAAAGACGAAGAAGAAGAAGAAATAAATCTGTAGTTGATCCACTGGTTACTCCATTCCAGAGAAGCTGCAGGTGAAGACAAATTTGCACACACAGACCATATCTATGTCAAACTAAAGAGTGTCCAACTATCCTAGAACATCGACTTCTCCTCTAAAATCTGTGATCTTCTCTATCTCTGTTCTGAGGAACCTAAGGTCGGGGCAGAAGGAGATTCTTTACCTCTTTAGCCTGATCTTTCTCTGATGCTTCTCCTCCGAGCTCCACGGCCGACTCGCTCTGGACGTTCTCTTCACCGGTCTGACCATCAGCTTCATGCTCCGGTCCTGTCTCTTATACACATCTAGATGTGTATAAGAGACAGGGATGAAGCGGCAGGGCTAAAGAAGCCGCCCTTCAATGTGAGTTCAGTACCAACGTAATTGTCCTGATGTGAAATCATCACAAAAGTTGGATTTCACCTGTTACAAATTTGATTGTGACAGCTAAATAGGAAATAAATCTGTAGTTGATCCACTGGTTACTTCATTCCAGAGAAGCTGCAGGTGAAGACAAATTTGCACACACAGACCATATCTATGTCAAACTAAAGAGTGTCCAACTATCCTAGAACATCGACTTCTCCTCTAAAATCTGTGATCTTCTCTATCTCTGTTCTGAGGAACCTAAGGTCGGGGCAGAAGGAGATTCTTTACCTCTTTAGCCTGATCTTTCTCTGATGCTTCTCCTCCGAGCTCCACGGCCGACTCGCTCTGGACGTTCTCTTCACCGGTCTGACCATCAGCTTCATGCTCCGGTCTGTCTGCGGACTCAGGCTGCACTTCGTCCTCGTCGTTCTCGTCCTGCGAACGAAGACACGTCATAAAAACCACGCGTTCTCAGTAACTGAGACGTTGGTTTGTTCTTCTGGGAAAACAAACCTTTGGTTCGTTTTCTTTCTCGTTTGGAATCGTCTCATCTCCTCTTCCATCTTCCTGTTTGTTCTTTTCCTTTTTGTCCTCCTCTTCGTCTTCGACAGCATTCTCATCTCCCTCCGTCTTCTCCCCTTCCCCGCCTCCGTCTTCATCATCTTCAGGTGTCGGCTCCTGTCCCTCGTCCTCCTCCTCTCCTGGCTGCTTGGTCTGATCATCCTCGACCGTTTCTCCTCCTTCCTCCTCCGTCTTATCCTCTTCTGCATCAGGGTCCTGTCCGTCCTCTTTCCCATCCACGTCCATGTCTTGCTCGCCGATGTCGAAAGGATTCTCTTCTAAATATGATAAAAACCAATCACGGTGGTTTATTATTTCAAAAAACCTTCTTTTAAAATAGCTAAATCATTTTTCTTTTGAAGAACTTCTCACCTTCATCGTCACCCTCCCCCTCTCCGTCCTCTCCCGCCTCATCCTGCTGGTCCAGGTTGAGATCTTCAGGCAGGTCCATGGACTCAGGCTCCGGCCTCTTGTTCTGCTGACCGTGGTAAGGGTCCACTTCATTCTCGTCAAATTCCCTCTGAGAAATTGACAATCGCTCAATCAGATCAAACAAAAACCCACAAAGGGAATGTTATTTTTCAACATCGTGTCATTTCTACCTCATCTCCTTGCTCGTTGATCTTCTCTTTTTCCTCTTCGTTCATTGCTTCGTCTTGGTCCTGATTCTTCTTGTCCTTGTTGGGGTCTGCGGCCTCCAGGTTGTCATCTTTGGCCAACAACTCTGATTCACCCTGAGAAAAAAAAACAAGAGTTTCTGATTTTTCGAACCATTTTTGTCAATGAGACCTGAAGACCAGGGTTGGACCTATACCTGGTCCACGCCTTGACCCGACTCTTCCTCTTTGTCACTCCCCTCCTCCTCTTGATCGTCCTCATCGTCGCCCCACATTCTTTCATCAAGGGTATCCGTCTGGCCTTCACCCAGATCGCCCATCTTTTTGTCAAGGTCCTCTTGCTCATCTTCATCAGAGTCTTCGTCCTCACCTTTAAATATAAAGGCCAGAAATATACTGTGATTTCTAATGAGCTTCTCAGCTCTGTTGTTTTCAGGTGTTCGCAGGTCTCACTGAAGGTCAACGGACTCTACGTGGAATGAAATAACGGTGTAAATATATGTGGTCCTCACCTTGTTCATTTTCATCCCCATCATGCATCTGGCCTTCAAAGTCCTCTGACATTTCGATGGCATTGTCTTCTGACTTGATGTTACCCTTGTCCTGTTGTTCTTCCTTTTCCTGACCTTCCTTCATAGTGTCCTCAACCTGAACAAAGATTTATCGATGTCAGTCCAACTTCAACAACTTCAAGCTCATTTTAACAACAAAAAGATGGATATATTTACTTTATGCGTATTTATCATAAAATTCACAAACATTTATATGTGTGTGTATTACGATGTTGCTCAAAATTTACAACAAAATTACAAAAACATGTATATAGATGTAGAAATACATACTAATATATGTATATATATATACAAATATATAATATATGTATGTGTTACAATATTGTTCCAACAACTTCAATGTTACTTTAATTACAAAATGTATATATGTAAATATATATAAATATATACTTAATAAAAACATATTGATATACATTTACAACGTGCTCATACATGTATACAGTATGTACAATATATGTACGTTACTCTAACAGCTTTTTCCCTATTTAAATAACAAAACCATGTGATTATATATTGTATTGTATATAATCACTAGAATTGAGTTAATATATATGAAATGTAATTTATGTTTTTATATAAAATTATAAAATGTATATCCATTTTTATAACTAAAATATACATATAAACATATAAATTTACACACTATATATGTGTTACAATGCCACTCCAACAACTTCAACATATACATATAACCACAAATATATGTATAAATATATACTTTATACATATAGGTAAATATATCTGTTACAATGCTGCTTCGACAACTTCAATGTTATTTTTATGACAGAAAAATACATGTATAAATATATTTAAATATAAATATATATATAATATATATTTAAATATATATATTAATATATGTCTTTCAATCACCTGATCCTCATTCTCGATCTTGTCACTGACATCCTTGGTGCCTTCTCCCTCTCCTATCCCACCACCTTCGTAATCATGAAACTCTGTGGCACCTTCTCCGTCTCCACCTGCTGCTAGCTCTTGAGGTAAACAGAAACCCTGAAGAATTGGGAAAAAAAAGGCCATTAAGTGTGGAAGTTTGGTTTTCAATCGACAGATAAAACATAAAAAAGGTGTTTCCGGACCTTTTGGGCGAGCTCTGTGAAGATGTTGGCCAGAACAGACATCAGTTTTCCTGTGCTCCTGTGTGCAGCCACTGACATGACGAGGTAGTAACGCACCAGGTCCGAGTACATAGCCAGGAGGGGCTCCAGACGTACCAGCATGCTGCAGGCCCTGTGTACCTCCTGTAATAGATGTTGAGTAAAATCAATAACATCATATTCTAGTTAGAGTTCTGCAGCCGTAAACTATTTATTTTACCTGAAGCTGCAGTGGTTGACAGGTGTCTCTGTGTTTTCTCAGGCTGCAGAACAATGTCTCCAGCTGCTCACAAACATCACCGAGGTTCAGAGACTCCACCTCTGCTTCGAGCTCTGCTTCCATGAGCCGGGCGAGGTGACCGGGCTTCAGCAGGTCTTCTGCACGCTCTCCATCCTCACCTACACCTTTGTCGACTTCTTCAGGCCGCTGCTCATCCTGTTGCTGTCGTTCCCTCCTCTTGACAAGAGACTGGACCGCACACAGGACAGTGTTGATGTTTGTCTCCAGCTGAGTGGAGAAGTCAGTGCAGAAGACAGACTGGGGTTCTGTAATATAAGACAAGAGAGAAAAATGAGCTAATACTCAATAACTTGGGTAAGGATTCCTTAACTTTTCCTTACAATGGTTGCATTCCTGACTAGAAGCTACTGCTAACGTTACAAAGTGTTACAGCTACTGTAGTCAGGAGCCTTACTGTTCTATACTGTTTTTAAAAAACACCATCACTGCCATCACCTGTTGTCTGGTGTCCAAGTGAGAGCATCTGTATCTTCCAAGTGGTGAACTCGGTGATGCTGCCCTCTACCTGTCCTCGTACGTACTTCAAGCTCTGAGCGATGGCTGGCTGGATGCTAACATTACTGGCACAGACAGCAGGGTTGAAAAATTGTTCAACACTGGGCATCTGAGCAGCCACAGCCTGGAGCTGCTCGAAGCTGGAGCAGCACGTTGCAAAATGTTTCCTGTGAAAATCGCAAATAAATTGAGTCAGTAGACGAGGTCGATATTTACGCTAACAAATATTCCGTGCTCCTGTGTTCTACCATGTGTGCAGTACTCTGCTGCCGCCCTGCTGGGCCACAGCGTCCAGCGCCGACTTCGCGCTCTCACTTTGCTTGAGCATTAAAGTCACACCACGGTGAAGTTGACACCAGGTGGCGTCCTCCCTTCGCATCAGGCAGCCGGCAGGTTGGCGGTGTGCGGCTAGTGGGGAAGGACAACTCAGCGTGTGCTGCCTGCAGTTGCTTTTGTCTTCTTTCTGCTGCGGGTCTTCCGGGCAGCACTGCAGCGTCCAGGTGAGCTGCTGCAGCAGAGAGGTGCACTGGGCGGCCAACGCCTGACCTCTGGTGATCCAGCCACGCAGAGAATCCTGAGGTGGGAAGGCACATCCTGAAGGCACGTCTTCGCTCTGGCCGTGGAAATGGTCCTTGATGTCCACTAGACTGTTTGTTAGCTTCCTGAATGTGATGGAACAAAAACAGATGGCAGGTTGGACCAGGTTCTAGCACCTTGAGGTAGATACATGGATGGAGAGATGGATGGATCTGAGGATATTCCATGTAAATACGTAGCTACAAAGGTTGATGGTGGTGTTGTCGATATATTCAATCTCACTTACATAACGATCCGATTCATATCTCTATTAAAAGGCTACGATCCGATTCAGGAACGATTCATAAGAAATATTAAACGATCGATCCAGTTCGATCTGATTCGGTTCAGTTCGATCCAAACCGATCCAAAACGATAAATTTGCACAACCCTAATATATATATAGTGTATATCAGGGGTGTGACGATTCACTCACATAACAATCCGATTCATAACTCGATTCACAGGCTACGATCCGATTCAGTAGCGTTTCATAAAAAAATATTAAACGATCAATCCAGTCCGATTCGATTCATTTCAATCCAACCTGATCCAAAACGATTAATAGCAATGTCAACGGTGTAGACTGATTATACTGTGACTGCGGACTGACCTGAGTTGGACCCACTGCTGTGTGAGCCTGGACAGCCGTCGTCTTTGTCTCAGCAGCAGCTTGAACATGTGGGAGGAGAAGCCTCTGCAGCGTTCGATGGCACCCAGACCCAACTCCTAGAGTATCACGGAATCACAAAACTATTTTGTTTAAAAAAAAGAACTATTATTTTATTTAAAAAATGTATAAAATAAATAAAAATAAAATAGAGAATAGCTTCCTGCCTTGGTTGGGTGCTGCAGAGCTGTCTGCAGGACTGTTTTCCTGGCCCAGGAACGGTAGAAGTACTTTTGACATCCATCCCATGCTGCTAACAGCTCCGTGAACAACCTTTAACATCAAGAATAATTGCATGATTAGAATAAAGGCAACACAATGGTCAAGTGAAACTGTTCAACGCAGCAGGACTTTGGGAAAAGAGCTTTTCTAAACCGGAATTCTCTGCAGTTTTCTTGGACGAATTAATGCAATTTATCATAATGCTTCTTTTAAAATTAAGAATATTTACGTTGTCTCTTTCTGTTCTGGGCTGCTGACGTCTGACAGAGCTGTGCTCATCTCCAGCGGCTCCATGCAGAGGGTTTTCACCGGGTCAGCTGTGCGATTCCAGGTCAAGCCTTTGCGGTAGGACAGACCTGAGGAGAAACAGGAGGTCAAAACCTTTTTTTTATTCGCGGTACGATCATCTCAGCCTTGTAAGTCCGGGGGGAACTCACCGATGTCTGAGAGCATTTTGAAAAGGTCAGACAGAGCTCTCTGCTTCTGCTGCAGGATGTGCTTGACCTCAGCTTTCTGTTTGTCCTTCTCTGCTGACATGTCAATGGTGAGGTTCTGGAGGTCTCGTAGGTTACTGATCACTTCACCTTAACAGAAGATGTTGTGTAGAAAGGTGTTACTGACAAATTATCGGAGATTCTTTAGTAAAATATTTAATTTTCAGTTGTGTTACCTGTGAAACAATCCAGGTCTTCAGCCAGTTCAGGTACCGGGTGTCTCTTCAGGTACTGACCACACATTTTCTTCATCTTTCTGGTCAGGGCGGGAAGACGCCCCTGCAAAGACGTTAGGTTTGTCCCTTCCTCCAGAGGCTCGTTCTGAAACGAAGACTGACGTTTTAAACCCTTTTTTTGGAAACTAGACAACAAACTGGTGGACATCTTCTCAGCATACCTGCAGATCTCTGTCCTTCCCTGGTAGTGCACTCTTTAGAGCTTGGTGGACTCGATGCACGGGGGTTTCTTCTGTATTTGTGTCCACAGAGTCTAAACTTGCGCTACTCCCCTGCTCCACCAGAGCGGGAGCACTTGGACCACTCAGGACCTCCTCAAACTTCTTGATAAACTTAAACAGGGTCCTGGGGGACAGAGACATCAGTGAGATAGTGTATTTGTGAAATGTTCTTTTTTTGTCGGCTTGTCCCTTTTTTCAGAGGTTGTCCAACTCTGTCCAACTCTCACTCAATGACTCCAACTACCTCCATGTCCTCCCTCACTGCATCCATCAATCTCCTCTTTGTCTCCTACCTGGTAGCTCCATCTCTAGGATTATTCTCCTACCAATGTGTCCACTGTCCCTCCTCTGAACATGTCCAAACCAATCAAGTACAAGTTTAATAAATAAAGTACATATATGTGAAATATATTGAAGCATTTTTTTGGTACTGTATATAACCTTTTTTTTCTTCAAGTACAATCAAGCCCTTAAACCCAGACAAACTATGGCCCGTGGGCCAGTTTTGGCCCATTTGCCATTTTTGTCCCCCTCACCAAACATTTGCAAGTTATACTATAATTTTATATCACCATTATATTGCTGCCTTGTCCCTGCACTGTCTGCATTTTCCCAATGTGGCCCACAATTTTAACTATTAGGTCAAACCCTCTCCTACCTGTGAGTTTTATCCACTGACTGTTTGATGGACCAGAAGCTGACATCGTTCCATTTAGAGATCTTTACAAAGTCCTAAGAAGTTCAGACAATGGTAGAGTCAAGATCAAGGCATATTTACATGCAGAATTATAATATAATATATTATAATATATTTACCTTGAGCTCCTTCTCTATTGGCTGTCTGAGTTGACTGATTTTAGCCTGAATGCCTTCTGAGAACTGACTGTAGTATTTGTGCAGGTTCCACAAAAGACTAGACAGAGACTCTGGAGAAAAGGCAGTCGATCAGTTTCAGGTTCAAGAAAGAGAAACAGCGATAAAACAAATAGTTGAAGATAGTGTTGCTCATATAATGTTGTCTTTATAGTTTGTGATTAAAATAAAAGATTGACAGTGTCAGACGTTATAGCCGACCTTGTCCAGGCTGGTTGGGGACAAGGAGGAGGTGGCAGTGGAAACTCAACATCATGGACAGGCGGACGTTGAACTCGCCCAGCGTGGAACCCTCCATGAAGGCCTGCAGGGTGGAGGATATGGAGGCCAAGGAGAGGCGTTCTATCTCCTCATCTGACCAGACAGTTGCAAAGAAAAGAAACTGAAGCACAGAACAAATGTTGAAAAAAAAAAAAAAAAAACACTCCAACATGTCAAGGATCGGTACCTTCGTTGGGCTCCGACTTCTGCTCCTCAAGGAACCTCTCCACCAGTTGGTAGATAGAAAACCAGTGTTTGGTTGACTTCTCTGTGTGACGCTTGGTGGCGTTATCCAGGCTGCTGGACCAACAGCTACCACACGAGGGTGACAGAGGAGGCCGTTTCGATTTTAACCAGAGAAAATCAGTACGTGACATACGGTGTAAGATTTTGTCTTACCTCAGCTCCAGTTTGCGCCATTGTATTATTAGTTGCGTGACTTGTTCTAGTTCCTTCCGCAGAGAGACCGAGCGGCTAGCATTGTTCTCCCAGTCCTGAACGAAAAAATAAAAATAAAATCAAAGACAAATCAATTATTTAATCACAAGAAACCATACATTGTGTCGTCGTTTCTATCCAAATGGTGAGAAGGACATATATACAAAAAAATAAGCCTTACCTGCGCTTTACTGAGAAGAATCTCCAGACCATTGAGAAACTTGGCAAGAGGACTGGCCAGACTGAAGGCCCTGATCCGCTCCATCACGACGGTCAGCTGAAAAGGAATTTACTGGAATCACTAGCAGGAATACACTGATGGAACGGGATGTTAGCATCAAATTTTTTTTTTTTTTTTTTATAAACATCATTGCAAGAGACTCCAACTGCGATGTTGCAACACTGGAAGAGAACTGATTCACATTACCGCCCTCACTTACTTTTTTGCCACACCACACAGCTTCTTATTTACTACAATTAAACCTTACTTTTATTTTCAATCTTGTAACTCGGCTGAAAGGGAATTTACTGGAATCACTAGCAGGAATACACTGATGGTACGGGATGTTAGCATCAGATTTCGATGCAAGAGACTCCAACTGTGATGTTGCAACACTGGAACAGAACTAATTCACCGCCCTCACCTACTTTTATGCCACACCATACAGTTTCTTACGTTTACTACAATTAAACCTTACTTTTATTTTCAACTCACTTGTACAAGTGCAGGATGTTCAGGCCAGTCTTCCAGTCTCTGCTTGACTGCAGCACCCAGCTGCTCAAGGACAGGGAGGCAGAGTCTGGCCTCCACCAGATTGGGATGCTGGTAGAAGTCGTAAGACCCCTCTGGGTGGACCAGGAGACCATCGTTACCCCCCGAGCCTTGCACGGTGTTCTGAAGGAGTGTGGAAAGCAACAGTCCACTGCCCGTCAGCTGCTGGTCCAACTCCGCATCTACAGGGAACCCAGAGGAAGGTCAGAACCTCTGATGTCGTGGCATGCTCAATCATCCCTAACGCTAAGGATACCGACCAATCAGATGATAAAAGTGTGACATCACAGGGCCGGCAATTTGGTAGGAGGACACCATGGCTTTTATGGATTCTTTGCTGTGATTGGCTGTTACTTTGTTGTGGTACCACAGTGACCGTGCGTATCCCACACACAGGGAATGATGCACGTGAAGCAATGTGTTCATAGCGGATGATGACAGGGAACCACTCTCGACGCACTCGGGAACCTTCTCCTCTTCCTCCATCCCTGATTGTGAAGGACCTTCTAAGGACGGCTGCAACACGATGTCTGCGAAATCCTTAAGAAAAACAGAGACATGGGAAAATTATTATCAGATATCCCTTATATAAATTAAATAAACCAATGTGATGGTGATACCTTGTTAAAGTCAGGAAACTGCCTCCTGAAATCCTGCTCCTCCTGTTGCTCCTCACTCAGGCCTGTTCCATGAAGTTGACTCCGGCTGCGGTACAGACTGGCCTCCATCTGCTCCCGCTCTCTCCGCTGCCTCTCCTGTTCATCCCACTCATTTACCAGAGCCTGAGGAAAATTGCGAGCAACACAATACATTTAAAATGACATATAACATCACGCAATTTATGATACTATATATAAGAATAAAAAAAACGAGACTCCCTCACCTGACAGATGTGTCTGAAAAGGTTCAGCGCCTCCTGACTAAACTCCCCGGTGGCCAGAACGTGACACTGCACGTACAGCAGAGCGTTCAGAAGCAGTGTGGAGGTCTCGGGTATCACATGGTCAGGATCCTGTTGAGGCAAAAGCTTCACCAAGCAGCGGAGAACATCCATGCAGGCTTTCGAGCAGAGGAAATCTGCCCGGGCCAGGTAGGAGGGCAGGCTGGCGGTCAGAGAGGGAAAGGCCAGCAGGCATAAAACCAATTTTTGCAGACCTGGCACAGGGGTCAGTGAGGCAGCCACCTGGGAGGCCACCAGCCTCATTCCGTGGCAAAGCTGGAGAATGGCGTTTCGAACTGGCCCAACCACATCTGGGTAGAGAGGGTAGTCTTCCAGCAGCCTCTGGGCAAAATGCTGCTGGGACTTTTGCCAAACGGCCTCCTCTTTCAGAAGACTCTGAACAAATGATTTGGATTTTGAAGAAGAGCCTTGAAGGATTCTGAGCAGGTGGGAGAGCAGGTCCTGGATTCGAGAGGCTTGGCCAATGCTGCAGAGGTAGTGCTGAAGGTCCTGGAAGAGCCGACTGTACTGAGAGTCATGAGGGCGGCAGGCCTGCTTCCTGGAGAGCTCCGCTATTTGTTCCTTCATCTGCTGCATACGTATCCACAGGTATCTGCAGCGACAGGCAGGCGTCAATGGTTAGGATTGTTCAGATCTTAGTGGACAAACGTTTTAGGGGTCTTTGCACTCGCCCCCGAGGGGGGCCCGCCCCCACTATTTGAAAAAGCACTGGCCAAATGGCTGGATGATGATTTTGGGATGCATCAAGTTAAACTCCACTGTGTTCAAAATAAAAATCTGGTCAGGGGGCGCTGTTGAAACTCTTTTCATTATTTTTAATGTTTTATTCTCAACCTAAGCAGATATGGCGTCTATTGTATGATTCTAAGTATTTCTTCGATAGAAAACCGGTATCGGAAAACCGTTTTTGGCAGGTCAGACCATCTTTAGAACCGGGTATCGGTATCTCTTATGTCCGGGGTTCACCTCCTGGTACAAGACCAAATCCTGGTTAGGGCAGACAGCGCCCCCTAGTGAGCTCAGCACCCACAGAAAGGTCAATGAGCAGTTCAATGCTAAACCAATCCAGCTGATTGGAGGGTGTATTTCCACACTTTTGAAAATGACGTCCCAATTGTGCACATGTGTATAGAATAAAATAAAATATTTCCAGAGCTAAAAGTTGGCAACTTCTTTTACCGGATCCGTGGATGCTGGAAGCCGTCAGTGGTGCTGCTCTCCTCCAGCTCTGCTCCAGTCATCAGCTGAGAGGACAGGCTGCGGGCTCTCCACTCCTCCTGCAGCAGAGTCAACTGTGGGACAGACAGGAAAGACACGGTGTCAACCTTAATTACTGACAGAAGCATCGCCTAACGCCGCCCTATAAATGTACAAGCAGATATGCCAGACAACAATATCAGACGGAAAATAACACAATCAATCCATTGTCTGACCTCCTGTTGGGCATAGGTCATTTTGTAGGCTCTCTTCACAGCTGGGTCAAAGATAGTCTGCGGTGTCCACACTTTCATTTGCAGCAGGCCCATGTTGACCCAGAAGACTCCAGAAAGAACCAGCGATTTGGAGCCCGGAACTTTGTTCTGAACATACTGCTGCAGGCAGTTGATGCAAAACTCCACCAGGCGGTCTGGGAGCAGGTTTGAAGGAAGAAAGTCCCTGAAGATGGTCTGGATCTCCTGGGCCGCTACTAATGGGTCAGAGTCCTCTACCAGACTCTCGCAACTCTCCATGTAGCCCTCCTGCAGGCTGATGGGAAGCAGGTCGGCCATGCTCTGGAGCTGGCGACGGAGGACAGCCCCCTGGAGTCTGAAGTCAGTACCCCTGAATAAAAAGAAAGAAAGAAAAAAAAAACATATACATAAATATATATTAGGGGTGTGCAAATTAATCGTTTTGAATCGGTTTGGATCGAAC
Organism: Paraplagusia blochii; assembly: GCA_016785265.1. Lineage (NCBI taxonomy): Eukaryota > Metazoa > Chordata > Actinopteri > Pleuronectiformes > Cynoglossidae > Paraplagusia > Paraplagusia blochii. The sequence continues at coordinate 208,489 of JAFBJS010001215.1, forward strand.
CAAATCGGATCAAACTGGATTGATCGCTTAATATTTTTTATGAATCATTCCTGAATCGGATCGTAGCCTGTGAACCGAGATATGAATCGGATCATATCTCGGATCATATCTCGAGGGGTGTGCAAATTAATCCTTTTGGATGGGTTTAGATCGAACTGAACTGAATAGGATTGAACTGGATCGATAATATACACTATATATATATTAAGGGTGTGCAAATTAATCGTTTTGGATCGGTTTGGATCGAACCAAATCGGATCGAACTGGATTGATCGTTTAATATTTTTTATGAATCATTCCTGAATTGGATCGTAGCCTGTGAATCGAGATATGAATCGGATCATTATGTGAGTGAATCCTCACACCCCTAATATAGAGTATATATACATATATATATATATATATATATATATATGTATATTAGGAGTGTGCAAATTAATTGTTTTGGTCGGTTTGGATCGAACTGGATTGATCGTTTAATATTTTTTATGAATCATTCCTGAATCGGATCGTTATGTAAGTGAATCGTCACTCCCCTAATACATGTATATATACATATATATATAAACTGTGCTAAGGCAGCCGTGCTAAATTGAAACTTTTGTTCATACCTGAACTCGGAGAGTGTAGACATGGCCATGTTGTCCCACAACACCGCAGACACTTCCTGCAGTTGCTGGATTCTTTCCTCCCACTCTCCCAAGGTGACATCGGAGAAAGACAGAAGGGCTGTTGACGACGGCTCCCAGCGCCCCCTAGCTTTGTTACTCATGAACACCCCCAGCAAGCAATGTGACCAAACTGCTTTACTCAACAAAGATGGACCCTGAAAACAAAAAAGTGAGTTGACTGAAAACATACAAAATAAAAAATAAAAAAACAGAATATCAAGACTAGTACCATGTTTTCTGCTCTATATGGAAGCTTTGGACCAGGCTGTGTTTCAGGTTGAACTGGATCCCACTTCAACCAGCGGTCTGGGTCCGAAGTGACGTAGCTGGTCCACAACGCAGACAGAGCCTCTGAGAGCAACTCACACCATACAAACTGTAGGTCATCTGCTGGCTGAAAAAAGAAGGGGTTACCACAGTGAATCAACCTTCTTCATCTCCCCCTGTTCTCTGTATCTTCTCCTCTGATTCCAACTACCTCCATGTCCTCCCTCACTGCATCCATCAATCTCCTCTTTGTCTCCTACCTGGTAGCTCCATCTCTAGGATCATTCTTCTACCAATGTATCC
>JAFBJS010001215.1:210124-233135 GCA_016785265.1 Paraplagusia blochii
GTGCCAGCGGTGAGACCGTCAGCAGCAGTCCGTCAACCACGATGCCAGTCTGGACGAGCCGGCGGGCGTTCTCAACCGTTGATACAAAAACAACCCAAGCTCCGTTCACCTTGTCAATGCACAGGGCATTGTCGTACCCAATAACAACACCCAAGATGTGTATAAGAGACAGGGATTGATCGTTTAATATTTTTTATGAATCATTCCTGAATCGGATCGTTATGTAAGTGAATCGTCACTCCCCTAATACATGTATATATACATATATATATAAACTGTGCTAAGGCAGCCGTGCTAAATTGAAACTTTTGTTCATACCTGAACTCGGAGAGTGTAGACATGGCCATGTTGTCCCACAACACCGCAGACACTTCCTGCAGTTGCTGGATTCTTTCCTCCCACTCTCCCAAGGTGACATCGGAGAAAGACAGAAGGGCTGTTGACGACGCCTCCCAGCGCCCCCTAGCTTTGTTACTCATGAACACCCCCAGCAAGCAATGTGACCAAACTGCTTTACTCAACAAGGATGGACCCTGAAAACAAAAAAGTGAGTTGACTGAAAACATACAAAATAAAAAATAAAAAAACAGAATATCAAGACTAGTACCATGTTTTCTGCTCTATATGGCAGCTTTGGACCAGGCTGTGTTTCAGGTTGAACTGGATCCCACTTCAACCAGCGGTCTGGGTCTGAGGTGACGTAGCTGGTCCACAGTGCAGACAGAGCCTCTGAGAGCAACTCACACCATACAAACTGTAGGTCATCTGCTGGCTGAAAAAAGAACAAACATTTCTAATGATACAAATTGGATTTTTTAGGCAATTTCTAGTCCCTTTCTCAGGGGTTACCACAGTGAATCAACCTTTTTCCATCTCCCCCTGTCCTCTGTATCTTCTCCTCTGACTCCAACTACCTCCATGTCCTCCCTCACTGCATCCATCAATCTCCTCTTTATCTCCTACCTGGTTGCTCCATCTCTAGGATCATTCTTCTACCAATGTATCCACTGTCCCAATGTAACTTGTCCTGGTCTCTGTAAACCTTTCCCTTCCTACGTAGCACAGGATTCTTACCTTGTCACTGCTGAGCAGGAACCAGATTGGCTGCAGCTGGCTGACATTCATGGGTGTGGACTGCAGGCAGTAACGGAGATGTCTGGACAACTCCCGGCGTAAACTGTCCTCACCCTCCTGATCACTGTGAGGTCAAGGACTAGCGTAAGGTCGGAGCTCATCATTGCCATTTCGTTATTTTAGTTTTACACCAAATAATGGGAGGTGAGATCTAACCTGGGTGAAAGAGCCATGTGCAGCAGGTCAGTGCTGAGCCTCAGCTGGTTGAGCACGGCCAGTTCTTCCATCAGGGGCCACAGCTGCACTCTGCGATTGAGCTGCTGCAGCTCCTCCCTGGCCAGATGGACGCCATCTACCTGGTCGTCGTGCTCAGACATGGAGTAATGGTCCAAAAGACCTGTTGAGGTCATGTTACTATGCTGCTGCTTAACACTGGAGAGTAACCTCTCCAGGACTCCTGGGAGAGAAGGAATTGTAACAGAAATGCAGGTTTAGTATTTGTGTCATTAGGGGAGACAGGGATTTGTTTGTTAAAAGTATTTTGAGAACTTCTGTTAGTTATTTATCGCAAACTTTAAAGTCTAAGAGTCATAAGTCAGAGACCCTTGTCAACGAGTGCTGTGATTTTCATTGGAAATGATCTAATATCACCTAATTAACCATTGTTGGGTAATAAAGTGTAATAAAGTGTAATAAAGTGTGGCAGATAATGTAATACTCTTCTATTCCAGGGGGTGGCAGCAGACGCTATGAATGCCTGTGAAAACAATAGCGTTATTGCTACAAACGCGACAATGACTGTAACAGCAAGACTTATACTCACACAAAGTGAGTATAAATACTAGGGGTGTGAGGATTCACTCACATAACGATCCGATTCATATCTCGATTCACAGGCTACGATCCGATTCAGGTCCGATTCATAAAAAAAATATGAAACGATCGATCCAGTTCGATCCGATTCGGTTCAGTTCAATCCAAAACTATTAATTTGCACACCCCTAATATATATATATAGTGTATATTAGGGGTGTGACGATTCACTCACATAACGATTCGATTCATATCTCGATTGACAGGCTACGATCCGATTCAGGAACGATTCATAAAAAAATATGAAACGATCAATCAAGTTTGATCCGATTCGATTCAGTTCGATCCAAACCGATGCAAAACGATTAATTTGCACACCCCTAATAAATACATTTTGAGACTATATTATTAACTATATGTATTATATGTAATGTGTTAAAATGTCATTTTGGTTGATGGTGTGCCCCAGGATGTAAAAAGAAGGGTTGAAAAATCACTGAACTAGTGCAGTAACAGGCATGAGGGAAGACTTGATCATAACATGACAGAAAGCTCACCTGACGTCTGGGGATCAAGCTGATTGTTGGCCAGCAGGACGAGGCCGTACGCTTCCAGGAGACTCTCTTTGACGTCTAGCCGCAGCGCAGCGCCATGTAGACGGATGAGTTCCTGCCTCCACGCAGAGTTTGTGCCGTCGAGTCTCAGGTCACTCACATCCAGAGCCTTGCTTAAGAGCCGCAGCTGAGAGGCACAGTTGCCCACTGACTCCAACTAACACGATATAGAATTAAAGGGAAATATTCTTCTTTGTTAAAAGTGACTAGCACAATTTAAAAAAAAACGCAAGGTTTGTCCGTACCTTGAAAGGCAGGGCTTTGCCTAGTGTTTTCTGAATGCCTTTAATAGCTGATGCAACAGGCACTGGGGTGGAGAGAACAGTCTGGATGGCTGTGGAGATGGTGTGAAGCTCCTGTTGACCCCTGGAAAAAAATGTATTACATCAGTTACATTTTCCGATGAGTTAGGCCAGGGATTCTTAACCTTTTTTGGCACCGAGGCCCAATTTTTTCAGTGTCGAGTGACTTGGGGCCCTTAATAATCGCAGTTTAAAATTTTCACGGCCCTCTAGGGGGCGCCTGCGGCCCAATTTTGGGCCAGGGCCCAATGGTTCAGAATCCCTGAGTTAGGCTACGTTCACACTGCGTCCTGAAACGACCCATATCCGTTTTTTCCGACAATATGAACGACACAGATCCGATTTTTTTCACATGTGACCCAGGTCGCTTCGATATGTGGTCCTGATTCCGATGCATATCCGTTAAATTCACATGCGACTGCAGTCTGAACGGCTGAGTCGCATACATGCGACCAGGCCGGTCGCCTTGGACCAATCACAGGGAGACAAACGTCGTCATGTGACTCCCAGGTCTTGGGCTGTTCGTCAGCACAACTGACGTTCATCTACAGTTTCCGTAAAATTTCAGAAGGAAACAAACTTGCTCTCGCTATGTTTTACGTAGACGCGCCTATTTCTGTCCATTTTCGCATGCGGGACACATTTGAGTCGTTTCCCGTTCATATTGGACATCGCATACGAGTCCAGATAAGTGGGAAACGTAAAAAAAAAAAAATATCGGATTTCTGAACAAATCGGATGTGGATCGTTTCAGGGCACAGTGTGAACCTAGCCTTATTGGCATTTGATAATAATAAAAAAACAATATAATTACTCAAATGGCTCATCAGTGACCCCCAGCAGCAGCTGCGGCAGCCGCAGGATGAGATGCTTCTGCACCCACTGCCAGTGCAGAGACAGCACAGAGATTCCTTGCGAGTCTGCTGAGAGCGTGGTGCAAACATCCCAGAACCGATCCAACCACTGTAACAGCTGCAGGATCTGGGAGACGAACAAAAAAAAAGGTCAGCGACAAAAGGATTGAGATGTTTTTTTCCTCAACGTTCATGACTTTACCTCAAATCTGATGTGGTCTGAGATGTAGTTCTGACCACTCTGCACAGCCTGCAGAGTGAAGGAGCTCCAGAGGTCAAAGAAGTTCTGCAGGTGCATCATTACAGGATGAGGCAGGTGACCAACGTCAATGGTCCCTGAGCGTAAAACAATCAAAAATGATGGTCAGTGTTTATACATACTGTTCTGTAAGTACTCAGAGTGAAGTAATCTATACCTTTGCTGAAGGCTGCGGCGATTCTCAGTGCAGAGTTCTGAGCAGACAGGTTGACGGCACAAGAGCAGATGACTGATCTCTCCTCCCTGTCCATCATCAGGGAAATCCTAAGAAAAAAAAAAGAAGACATTTATTTTCACACACTAAAAAAAGAAGCTGGAGCAGAGGTGGAGAAGGTGGAGGAGTTTAGTTACTTAGGATCAACTGTCAAGGGATCAAGAAAAGAGTCAGGAGTGATTTGTGATAGAAGAGAGTCAGCTAAGGTGAAGGGACAGGTTTACAAGACAGTTGTGAGACCAGCCATGATGGATGGATTAGGGACACTAGCAATAGGTAGAAGACAGGAGACAGAGCTGGAGGTGGAGGAGTTAAAGATGCTGAGATTCTCTTTGGACAAGGATCAGGAATGAGGTGATTAGAGGGACAACACAGACAGGAAGGTTTGGAGACAAAGCTAGAGAAGACAGATTGAGATGGTTTGGACATGTTCAGAAGAGGGACAATGGATACATTGATAGAAGAATGATCCTAGAGATGGAGCTACCGGGTAGGAGACAAAGACGAGATTGATGGATGCAGTGAGGGAGGACATGGAGGTAGAGTTGAGGATACAGAGGACAGGGTGAAATGGAAATTGTTGACTTGCTGTGGCCACCCCTGTATAAAAGCTGAAAAGGAAAAGAAGACACTACTACTACTACTACTACTACCACAGTATATTGATTCTCAAGGACTGGGTCAGGACCCTGAAGATGGTCAGAAGAGATTTTGACACCAGATTATTTACCTGTTAGCTACTGTGTTCAAGGCCTCCAAAAACTCTGTGTATCTTTCCTCGTCCTCAAAGTTACACTTATTGGCTAAAATGTCCAGGTACTGTTTGTTCCAGCGCATGTCCACCAGGTTCCTGTATTCATCTGCAAACGAAAAACATTTTTGGGTCATTTTTAATGTTTCATAATAATCAACAATTCAATGGTTTCCAGTTCACCTGTGCTGTGAGGCTGCAGCAACTCCGCCAGTGACTTCCCTTTGGCTGCGAGTTTGCTGCCGAAGACAGACTTCAACGCCCGGTTTCCTGCTTCCACCTGAACCAGTGCTGAATCTGAAGCCAGATACAAATATTAGCTTACGACCAACCTAGAAATTTTTTGTTTTAATCAAGTGAAGGAAAACAGACCAGGTATGTATTTGTAGCTTTTGGGGGTGTGCAAATTAATCGTTTTGGATCATGTTGGATCAAACTGATCCGAATCAGATCGATCGTTTAATATTTTTTATGAATCGTTCCTGAATCGGATCGTAGCCTGCGGATCGAGATATGAATCGGATCGTTATGTGAGTGAATCGTCACACCCTTAATATACACTATATATACAAATATATATATATATACAAATAGATATATATATATTTTTTTTATATATATATATAAATATATACAAATATATATATATATATTTGGGGTGTTTAAATTAATCGTTTTTGGATCAGTTTGGATCGAACTGAACCAAATCGGATCGAACTGGATTGATCGTTTTTTTAATGAATCATTCCTGAAACTGATCGTAGCCTGTGAATGGAGATATGAATCGGATCGTGATGTGAGTCAATCGTCACACCCGATATATATATATACATATATATCTATATACATATACATACATATACATATAAATATACATACATCTATATACATATACATACATATATACACATACATCTATATACATATACATATACATATATATATATATATATATATATATATATAAAATATATAAATCCGGTTTTACAGAATTAAATACTGTAAAACTAGACAAATAGACTAATCGAACTGGTTGACTATATGAAAAAAGTGAGGCAAAAAAAAAAAATCTGGTACCTTCTGGTTGCTAGTGGTTCTCTGGCACAATGCGTATGCCTCTCCACAGGCATGCTGGAGGGCACTGGGTAGATCCACACCTCTGTGCAGCTGACAGGACAACAGAGTACCAGCATAAAGGAGCGAGGACACTGACGAGGCTGGGGAGTCTGAAAGATAAAGGTAGTTAGAGTTAGAACTATCCAGACCAGTTAGTAGTCATTACTTGAACTACTTACCCCAGATCGCAGATTTGATGCTTTTGTGTATTTTAATAAGCAGATCGCACACACAGTCTCCAGTGACCCCAGCAGTGTGAAGCAGAGTCTTCAGGTCCAGGGTGTCCCAGCAGACTCCCTCGTGTTCCCCTGGGATGTACACCTCAACCCCTCTGTTCCTCATGGCTCTGGAAAGCTCCCCATGGACAGGGTCCATGGTCAGGAACAGCCTGTGTGAGACACACATCACTGAGCATTTGGATCTCAGAGGACATCAGCAGAAGGTTGAGGTTCAGGTGTTACATCGTCACCTGAAGTTGGGGTGTGGAGTGATTTGAGGGGTTTTTCCATCTATGACGCCACGTTCGTTAATGGTTAGGGTTCCACCAGGTTCCAGCAGAGCATTCAAGCGATCCAACACAGACGCACTTCACATGTAAGACATTTAAGACATGTCAACATTGTTCTCTCCTTCTCCTACTCTGACTCCAACTACCTCCATGTCCTCCCTCACTGCATCCATCAATCTCCTCTTTGTCTCCTACCTGGTAGCTCCATCTCTAGGATCACTCTTCTACCAATGTGTCCACTGTCCCTTCTCTGAACATGTCCAAACCATCTCAATCTGTCTCCTCTATCTATTTCTCCAAAACTTCCTGTCCCTGTAATCACCTCAATCCTGTCCCTGTCCGTCCTAACCCTAAAAGAGAGATAAGGATTCTTCTTCTCAACAAAGTAGATTTTGTCACCAATAACAAAACAATATTGATGTCTTCACCTGCAGAAGTTAACATTGTCCATAAGCAGCCAATCGCCAGCTTGAAGGGCCTGCACGAGCATACCGTCCAACCACTCAAAACCTCCATTTGTCCAGCCATCTTCCAGCTGGACCAAGCGCTCCTTCAGCAACGTAAAGTCCACCTGGAGCTTGGACATATCTTGGAGACAAAGACAGTAATTGTTCATAGTTACATCCCTTCCGTTTCATTGTCTCAATGTTGTCCAACAGTGCATGGACTTTACCTGTGAAGACTTTAAGTTTTATGTTGAGCTTCTGTAGCAGCAGGATGATGACCTCCAGCTTGTTCAGAGCCTCCGCATCTATCGTCCCTCCGTTCTTTTGCATCTCCTTCTCCTTCAGCCAGTGGCAGAAAAGGCCCCAGGTCTTCAGCAGAAACTCCGTGTCCTGGATGCCGCCGTCCAGCGACATGAGGCCCCGTCTTATGACCATGGCGATTATATAGTCAACGCTTTCCAGCACTTGTTGCCAGGGTCGCATTATATCGACCTGAACAGAGGAAAAGTTGAGACACACTTCAACTTCCAGATGATTGGGTCACGTAAACCAAAGGTCCATCACTTCAGTCACCTGTTCAAAGCCTCCAAGCAGCTCAGTGGTGTCCATGGCGCTATTCATTGCCATGACACGGAGACGATGTCCAGTCAGCAGAGCCAGTAGTCTCACCAGACTGGTCTTTCCACTGGCTGTGGGCCCAACCAGTATGGTCATCCAACCCATCTCTACACACTTCATCAGAGACTCCAGTGGCCGCAGGGCCTGGTGTGTTATGGACAGAGGAGGGTCCAGAGCAACAGGAGCTCCACCGCTGCGCTGAAGCACGGAAAAGCCGACCTATGTGCACAGAGCCAGGGGAAAAGAAAAAAAAATTATGATTTTTCAATTGTGAAACATGCAAAAATTCTTAGATCTTTAATTCCATCTCCAAAGGGATTGATAAAGTTCTGAGATTTGGCCAAACCTGCAGGTTCAGGGGAGTGATGTGAAACTCTCTGGAGCCGTTGTACGGCTCGTAGTCTTCTCCAAAGACTTTCCTGAATACGGAAAACACCTGTGTGGAAGAAACGGGAAGAAAATTGTCAAGGAATATTCATAAATATTCCAACTTGACTTCCTAAAAATCTGGTACCTGAGCTTTGTCAGCTTCTGTTCTCATCCTGTCCGCATACACCAAAGCTACGTGCTGGCCTGGACTGAAAAATCCCGGAGACTGGTCTGCCTGCATCAGCTGACACCAGCGGAACATGTCACGCAAGTTGAATTCCCAGGGGCTTCCTTTCTGACCCCACCGTCGTTCCACGATCGTCTCCTGGACAAGCTGCGAGGAGACGAGGAAGTTTTATGACGTGACTCAAACACAAGGACAACGAGAACAAAAAAAGAAAAAAACCTACTCTATTACTGAAGTCCACCATTTTGGCAATGATTTCTTTATCAATGTTGGAAAACATGGAGCCTGCGATGAACTCCATGTCTTTGCTGCTGAGTTGATCCACGAAGACCTGGAAACAGAACAGTTGATCCTTAGTATCTTCACTCCTGCAGCTCCATCAGCTGACCAAATATTAATAGTACATGATATATGGATGCCTTTATATCCTCACCTGTGTGAATCTGTTCAGGAAGGACTTAGGTAATCCTTTACGTCCGCCACCCTGAGTGAACGGATTCTGGCAGCCAAAGATCTTGGTCTTTTCATGCTGAACCTGGAAGCTCATGCCCAACTCGGGGATGAAGATCTCGGCTCTGTGATCGAAGCAGGCGTTCAGGCCCTCCAACACTGACTGGGAGGCCAGGTTTAACTTAAAAGAAACAGAAGTAGCATTTTAAGCAAAGAATATTCTTAATTTAGATTAAATTTAATTGGAAATTACTTACCTCATCTAAAACCACCCAGTGACCTGCCTTCAAGGCGGCCAGTAGGGGGCCATCCCGCCACGCAAACTCTCCTCCTTTACCTCCTTCTACCGGGAGATCGGTTCCAAACAAGTCAGTCACGTCCTGCCAGGGAACACAAATAACTACAGTCAGAACTTTACTTAAAATACTTTTGCAAAAAAAAAAAAGTTGTCACAAGTAAAAAGATAAAAAATTACAGTTTGTTCTGAAAGGTTAATCCGGACTAAATGATTTCCAGATGCTTTAGCGAGGGCCGCCACCAGGCTGGTTTTTCCAACGCCTGGCGCCCCCTCCAGGAGCACAGGTCTCTGCAGCTTCAGTGCTCGAAGAAGCCTCTGTGCGTTCATTGCGGTGGTGCCTGCTGCGAAGGTGTAATCTGACAGGTCTCGGTTTTCAGTGTCAGGTCCTGGGAAGAGAGGAGTGATCCGTTTACCAGGATTACATGGAAAACGTATCTTGAAGCAGCATCTTCTAAGTCCTCACCCAGAGCGATGTAGAATGGGTCGATACCAAAAAAGTCTTCACCCCACTGGGGTTTCCTCATGAAACTGCTGTCATAGACTCTCAGAGCATCCAGCATCTCTTGGTCCAGCTTTGTCATGCTGTCCAACCGCCGCTGCAAGAAACGGAGACAAAGCCTGCGCGCCAGAACGGCATTGTCCGAACACGACACTGTGGTTCCTGTAAATAGAAAACAAAGACAGTCTCATTTGGTTCCTTTCACTAACCAACAGCGACGTCCAAGTCCAGACGAGAGCTCACCGGAGCCAATGCCGTCGATGTAGACCAAGCATGCAGCGTGTATGAAGGCTGTGACCGTGTCCAGCCTGAGGTCCCATTCTGCTTCATCCTCGTCCTCCAGAGCTCCCATAGTCATGAAGCCGTCCTCATCACGTTCACACACCGTGTTGAGGAAGAAAACCCAGGACAGGATGTCTCTGACGCTCAAGATGCAGCGACGGCCAAACTCCTGTTCAGTCAGCCATTCGATGAAGTCCAGCATCAACTCAGCAATATCACAGCCTGCAGACAGTGATATTCATATGAATAAGTGTACTTAAATATGCTATATATATATATATATGTATATATATATATATATATATATATATATATATAAAACTAAATGCATATGTGTGCATACATATATATGTTAATATATACATATTATATATATATGTGCATGTAACATAGTTACAAACTAACAAATAGTTAAAAACTAACAAACTAACAAATTACAAACTAACATATTTTTGTGTGTATATACATTTACATATATACACATATACATATACTGTATATATACATATATAAACATATACATATATACATATTAGGGGTGTGATGATTCACTCACTTATTGATCCAATTCATATCTCGATTCACAGGCTACGATCCGTATCAGGAACGATTCATAAAAAAATATTAAACGATTGATGCAGTATGATCTGATTCGATCCAAACCGATCCAAAACAATTAATTTGTTTAATAATTTGTTTAACATATATATATATATATATATATATATATATATATATATACATAGTGTATATTGGGGGTGTGATGATTAACATAACGATCCGATTCATATCTTGATTCACAGGCTACGATCCAATGCAGAAACGATTCATAAAAAAATATTAAACGATAGATCCAGTTCGATCCGATTCGGTGCTTAATTTGCACACCCCTAATACATATACATACACAAACATATACATATACACACATATACATATATATGTACAAACGCTATAAAAACATAAAACATGTCTGTAATACATTACCATCAATTGTAAGGCCAGAGCGCAGGTTGTGTTGGATGATCTGAATCAGGTCACCACGGCTGTTGCTTTGTGGACACCAGATCTCAGTGAAACGGTTTCTGAGGGCAGGGGACAGCTGTGGAAAGACGGAGAGAAATAATCGAACACATTTTTTTTAGATGGTCTCTCTTCAACACATCTGTGATGAGCTTTTTCACATTGAAAAAAACCTGCAACACACAGGAATCGAAACTCCTTTAATGGAGTTCACTTCAAGTCACTTAACACTTTTACCTCCTTTTTGCCAAAGTCTCCTCCTGGGTTCATGGTGGCAACTAGACGGAAACCTGCAGCAGCTCTGATCAGCTCCACGTCATCGTTGTCCCCACTGCCCTTCTCTGCCAACACAAGGGACTTCTCTGTCTCTAGAACACTGCAAACCAGGACCATAATGTCAGTGGTAATTCTCTACATTAGTATTAGCTTTTGGTTAGTATTGGTTAAATGGGTCCAAACCTGTTAAGTCTTTCAAGTACGGAGTCGTCTGCCAGGGATATTTCATCCATGAGAAACACTCCACCCTCCCTCATTGCCAGCACCAATGGACCATCATGCCACTGAAACAGTCTGCCGTCTTCGCCACTCACCTGCGTCCAACAAAATCCAAATCTTAATGGTATCTAACTATCTATTTCTTGAATATAATCTAAGATTTTTTTGTGATTTTATTACTTGGTTTGTGTGTCTGACTGGACGCAGGCCTCCCAAGAAGTCTGAGGTCTCCATATGCAAGTGACAGTTGACGGAAAGAAACTTCTGCCCAGACAGAGCAGCAAACAGCTGACAGATTGTTGTCTTTCCACAACTACAGGGGGAAAAGAAATATTTAAGTTATTTATATATGTATATATGTATATGTAATATGACGAAATATAGTCCTAGTAGACTATTGATAGGTTTTGGACATGTTCAGAGGAGGGACAGTGGATGCATTGGTAGAAGAACACAAGAGACGGAGCTACCAGGTAGGTAGTGAGGGAGGACATGGAGGCAGTGAGGGTAAAAAAAAAGAAAAAGGACACGGCAAAAAGAGAAGACAGAGATATTACCCTGTATCTCCCACAAGTAGGACAGACTCGTTAAATTTAAGCGCTCGTCCAACAAGAACAGCAAGTCTCCTCATTCCCTGTGTCCATACGACGTGGCGGAATTCCTCTGGAACTCCGGCAATGCTGTCGATGACGGAACCTGCAAATTCGCAGAAACAGACGAAGAAACTTAAAGATTCAGGTCAAGTTTTTTTGCTTGATTTCCTAACTTGATTTGGAGATGGTAGAAGACTAGTAAACTAGTCGTTTCACTTACTAAACTGACTTGTCACCTTTTCCTGAGAGAACAGGCTTTCAGGGTTTACCGTCCTTTTAAAGTGCTTCTCCAGGATGGCCATGATGGTGGACTCTTCCTCTGGCTTCCTGACGCGTCCTGCCAGCAACATGTAACCTGATGACGTAGACAACTGGTTAATGTTTGTATAATAGAACACAGAATAAAAGCAGTTGGAGAGACAGGCGGTGTAAACCCCACCATCGTCGGCTAGATGCTGTAGCCAGTCCTGAGATTCCAGGGACTGCTCCTCCAGCCTGTAACGGTCCGCCCAGCGAAACAGGTCCCTGAGGGTGATGAAGCCGTGTTTCCCTGCAAACACAGAAGAGCCCCTGCGCAAGGACTGCACACGGAGAAACGCAAGGGACGGACAGGTTGGAGCTAAAATGTCTTCATGAAATTCATTCAAAAATGACACAAGGTGCATCTACCTGGAGATCCTGCATGACCTTGACCAACTTCGTGCAGTACGATGGGGGAAGATGGCATCTCTGGTTCAGAATGGTTTCCAGCTCGACACTTGGCAACTCGTCAAAATGCAGCTCCACAAAGCGATTCCTAAAGGCCCGAGAGAGGACCTGTAGGTCCATGGGACATGTTACTCAAACTGTCCTAAAATTAAAATGTAATTCTCAATTAATTGAGGTCTAACTAATCTGGTAAACCATATATGTGTTATATTTCATCCTTCCGTCTTTGTGCATGGACACCCAGACCTCAGTCTTCCTTGACACTTCCTTCAGGTCATCTGGGAAGACCCCTAGGTGTTCCCAGGAGCAGCTGGGCAACATAGTCCCTCCAGCGTGTCCTTGGTCATCCACTGATTTTGTCCCAAAAGAGTAACGGGGGCAACGTTCTTTAGGTCAAGACCCAAAGATTATGACCATAGGTGAGGGTAGGGACGTAGACTGACCGGTAAATTGAGAGCCTCACCTTTTGGCTTCACTCTTTCTTCACCACAATGGACCAATAAGGTGGTGGTTGCACTTAGAAACACGACCGCAAGATACTTAAAATTCTCGTAGAAGATTTTCCCAACAAGAACCATGGCTTCCAACTAATTTTAAAACGCAAGTCCTGGTCCAAAGACGGCAGCTGCGCGACACGATCCACAAAAAGCAGAGATGGATGCAACTCAGAGAGAAATAATCAACCTGACGCAATCGTGGATCTCGTACCTTTCTGCCGCCATAGAGACCAGGGGGATTCTGGGTAGCAAAGAGCTTGAATCTGGGATGAGCCTTGATGACTTCCTGTGTCTCTGCCACAAACAGCTCCCTGTTGTCATCCAGCAGTCTGTTAAGAGCCTCAAGGACATCAGTGGGGGCAAGATTGAGCTCGTCCAGGATGATCCAGTAGCCTTTCCTCATGGCATCGATCAGAACGCCTGAGGCAGAGAGGAAATAGTCAGACTGGTAGTGTGCAGGCAGGAATTAACAGCCTTGTGTGCCAATTCTGGCCCCCGAGCTGTATGTTTGACACTGAGATAAGCTATGCTATGCTACTCCAATGTGGCCCCCAACGTACCCTCCTGGAACACCAACTTCCCGCTGTCGTCGGACGAGTAGCAGCCGATGTACTCCTGGATGTCGGTGTGTTCGTGGTTGTTGATCCTCACACACTGGTTCCCAGTTGCTGCAGCCAGCCAGGATATCAGGCTGGTTTTTCCCACGGATGTCTCTCCCTGGATCAGCACCGGGTGAGTCCTGTGAGGACAATACAATAGATGAGGGACTTTATAAGAGGGCAAACTAGGGACGAGAGCAAGAAAAGGTTTCCTTAACATCCTGAGGTCCCAGAATGAAAGACAGGTGGAGCTGCAGCTTTTATTTTGGATTCATTACTAACCAAGACAGAATATTACATGTCATACAGTAATATTTCCCAAAGACTGGGGCGCGAACCTCAGGGGGGTCACCAGAGATTTTTTTGGGGTCATCTTCTTCATGTTTCATAGGAGTTTATAGTCATTTCTCTGGTTCAATCACCTCCAAGCTCACAGGAATCAAAAAAGGGAACAAACAAACCCAACCCTGCACTGTTTCAGAAATAATAAAAGTAACTGATTCAAATAAACTGTCCCTTCCTGACTTTTCCTGGAAATGCATGTATTATTGGTGAAAATATAAATATTTTTTAAGACCAGTGCTGTAAAACTCATCGTCAATGCAGTTCCCCTTCAATGACCTGTTGATTTTGACTAATTAGTTAATAACTACTAAATCATAATAATATAATAATAACATATAATAGTAAGGGTAAAAAGGGTGCTTTATTATAATGTCAAAACTCTTTAAGGTACCACTGGCAACTCTGCTCGGGCCACATTTGGGCCGCAGGCCTCGGGTTTTAGCATTTCTATTTATTTGGTTCAACTTTACCTGCATATCTTGATTGTCAGAGTCAAATTAATTCTATCTATCTATCGATCTAAAGTTAAATATCTTCCAGAGCTGCTGCCTCTATTACTGTTACTGTAAAATCAGACACAGAAATGTTGTTTTTTGGAATAATCTCCAAAGTTTGGGAGCAGTTACGCCCATTTGATGTTGGTGTTGCGTTCCATTTGAATCAAGCTTCTGCTTGTGCACACTGTGGCTTTATTCCAATAAATATGATTACATGGTGCAAAGCAGGTCACTACCCTGCAGGCTAGTTCAGTGCGCTGTGATGGAAATGGGGGTTTGGACTTTTCAAACATTTTCTTACCCGGCTGACACAACTCTGGCCAGGTCGCGAAGATTGAGCTTGACCGACGGAGTCAGGATGTAGCTGGGGTTCACGGCTGGCTCCATCTCGCCCTGGGACACCCAGTAGCCTTCTAGCTCCACACACTGCTGGCCTGCTGGAGCTGGGATGGGCTGTAAAAATGGAGAAAAAGGGCATTTAAATTGCCTCGTAAATTATAAAAAATATATAATGGATCTTATTTAAATCCACTTGTCCCTTTTTAAAGGGGATGTCGCATCAAATCATCTTTTTCCATCTCCCCCTGGTCTCTGCATCTTCTTCTGTGACTTCAACTAGTCCTCCCTTACAGCATCCACTTATTTCCTCGTCTCCTACCTGGTAGCTCCATCTCTAGGATCATTCATCTACCAATGTATCCACTGTCCCTCCTCTGAACATGTCCAGATCATCTCAATCTGGCTCCTCTACTGTAGTTCCTCAAATCATCTTCTCTGTGATGTCCCCGTCTCTAGTCCAAACCTTCAGCTATCTAGGTTCTCACAAGTTCATCTGGGGCAGTTGGTGGCGTAACGGTTAAGGAAGCGGACTAGGGTCCTGGTTCTAATCCCCTACCGCCAAGTTACACCCGAGGTCCACTGAGCATGGCCTCGTCCCTTCATTTGTCTCTGTTCTATTACATGAAATGTCTGGAAAAATGCATTATGGTACATGAAAACAAACATCTTCCAAAAATCCAGGAGCGACAAAAGTTCCTACAGGTGCAAATCGTAACAATTAAAAAAGAGAACGGGCCTCACTTGTTTGAGACATTTGGTGTTTCCCATCAGGATGTGCTTACAGACCAGTTTCTGAACCAGTGGATGAGAGCTCCTGTCCAACTGGGTCAAGAAACTCAGACAAAACCCCTGCAACCAGAAATTCAGGAAGAAACCATGAAGGTACATGTACACGAATGAGACACTTTGACTCCAAAAGTTCAGCTTTGTGATTCCTACCTCGTAGAGTGAGCGCTGCACGCTGTTGCATGGGTTTGCAGCAACGTATTTGAGTGCTCTGCACAGAGTCCTTAGGCTGTAGTGAGGTCTGTGACCTGTACCATCCACGAGATGCAAGTGGGCTTCTTTTCGTATTGCTAAATAAAAACTAAAAAAAATAAAAAAACACAACATTTATTCAAAATATTAACAACTTGGCCAATTTATTTATTATTGTGCAAAATAAATTAGAATAATAACTAACAAGAAACTGACTTTATTAACTGAGAATCAGCAGAAAAATAATGAATAGTATAAAAAATGAGATTTACACATCATAAAAACATATTTATTAATTATTACAGTTGATATACTCAGTCACACATAACCATAAATATTATTTTAAAATTTTTTTTTAAAGAAACAAACCTAATGATGCCCGTGATGACGTTCCTGTTTGGGTGCAGGTGGTTGAGGTAGTCAGAAATAAGAACTCTCAGATCTCCCTCATTCTCCAGCTCATCCACATAGAGCTCTGTAAACCTGCAAAAACACCCACCAATTATCAAAAGTTATTTATTCCGTCATCCTGATATTATAAACTATTATTTAATGTATGACTCTGTGAATTTCACTGAGAAAACTTGCCTGTTTCTGAGGCCCAGAGGAAGGTTCCTTTTCCCCACATCAGTAGCTGGGTTCATGCAGGCAAAGAGTCGGAAGTCTGGGTGCCGGCACAGCGGCTCTTTAAAAGGTTTTAGAGATGAAAAGAATGTTAATTTGAAATAAAAATTTTACTTTTCTTTTTTAATTTCCTTTACTTGTCATTCCACTGTTCCTACGTCTTCCTTTCTTGCCTTAACTGCAACTTCAAATAGGACTAATTGCTATAAAAACTCAAGTGTCTTATGATATCAAAGTATTACCACTATGTAATGGCAGCCAGTGTTTATGTGTTGTACCTTTATGACATCTTACCAGTGTCTCCACGGTCCAACAGAACCAGAGATCCAGTGCTGCCTTCCAGAAGTCCACTCAGACACTCCAGGGTCTCTGGGGCAGCCAGGTTGATCTCATCCAGCAGGACCCACTGTCCTTTCTTCAGAGCCTGAGCAAGTGTCCCCTACAAGAAAAAGAGAGGCCATTCACACCTGTTTCTGACTTGTTATAAAAAAGACAGGCTTCGGCAAATATTTGGACTTCTGGTCCACAGTCAGCGTTAAGATCTGACACGTCCTACATCATCAATCACCTTCACTAGGACCAATTGGAACAATAAACAATGTCACCTGACTGACACTCATTGCACTATAATAATGTAAAAATATTTAATGTGTTTAAATATACATTTCTTTAATTACAAAGACAAAGGAATCCATGAGGATTTTATTTCAAAAACGTATAATGTCACAGAAGACCCTGCGACTGTTTCTGCATGGAGAAGTTGCTATTTTACCCAGATACCAGTAGAAGAAAAGTTGTGATTGGTCCATTTTCCGTTTCATTATCAACCTATTGTTTACCAAGAAATATAAATGCAAGCGTATAACAGCAAGGAGTTATTACTCTGTGTTATATCCTCACTGAAATAAAAACATTGAAAAAACGATTTTTAAAACAGTCTTTGTCTTGTTTTTTTTTTTAAATATATTATAATAGTTTAAATAAATATTTGTGGTTGTGATAGCAGTGTAGTATTTATTAGGGGTGTGACGATTCACTCAATAACGATGCGATTCATATCTCGATTTACAGGCTACGATTCAGGAACGATTCATAAAAAATATTAAACGATTGATCCAGTTCGATCCGATTCGGTTCAGTTCGATCCAAAATGATGAATTTGCACACCCCTAATATATATATATATATAGTGTATATTAGGGGTGTGACGATTCACTGACATAACGATCCGATTCATATCGCGATTCACAGGCTAGGATCCGATTCAGGAACGATTCATAAAACATTAAACGGTCGATCCAGTTTGATGCGATTCGGTTCAGTTCGATCCAACCCGATCCAAAACGATTCATTTGCACACCCCTAGCATTTATGCATTACCTCAACAAAAGCAAAAACCATGGCCGTCTCACAGACTCGAATCTGCTGTTGGGTCTGACTCAGTTTCGCAGCCAGTGCCTCCCACTGCTCCTGCAGCAACGAAGCTGCACAAACACAAAAACACAACATTTATACACTGCCCTGCAGTGGACAATGAACTCTGTGCTTCTACCACTGTCTGCAACACAACCATTTGATTTCTCCTGCAGCTCCTTAGTGAGAGCCGACTTGCACACGTGGTCCATCAGTTTGAGCAGGTCTTGCCAGCGTTTGCCCCTAAAGCAGGTCTGAACGTGGCCCAGAAAGGTCAGGTTCTGCTTCCTGGAGTAAGTCTGAGAGAACAGGTCCTCGAAGGCCTCACGCAGAGGAAGCAGGATTTGTTTGTGGTCTACGGGTTTGTACCTAGAGCGAGCAGAACGGAAAACATCCAGGTGAAATATATAAATCTGTCCACAGAACACGACTTTAACGTTTGTGGAAAACGTACCCTCCAAGTAGATCGGCTGTGTCACTCTGCTGGTTCATGTTTACTACCTTCAATCTGTGTCCTGAAATAATAATAAGACAAAACATTTTTTTTAGAATTCAAAGCGTACTTTGTCCCACCAGCTGAAGTCATCTCAGATGATCTGTTCCGACCTGTGACTCTGGCCAGGTGCTGGACGGTGGAGGTTTTACCCGTTCCCGTCTCGCCCACCAGGAGAACTGGTTCGCCTTTGGACACGCAAACGGCCAATTGTTCCAACAACACGGCTGAGGGTCGAGTGGCGGCAAAAGTCTCGTTTCCCCTGTTGGTGGCAGTTGAAACACAGTCAGTAAGAAAACCATCGGCTGAAAATGTTTTCCAAAGAAACTAGCTATCGAATCATTGATATTCCAACATACGAGCGAGCAACTTTTGCAACATTTTTAACCGAGATACATCGAAAGACCGAGCAACCAGCGCTTCCAGGGGAGGAGACTCACGTGTCTCCTCTTCTGAAAACGCTTCGGCACGTTCCAGGCTCTACGTGACTCCACCCGCAGGAAGGCTAACAGTATGGTGCAGTGTGTTCTCTACTGAACTGTTGTGTTAATGGAGCAAATATGGAGTTGAAACACCCTGGGACAATCTTTGTGGGTGGCGGTGTCTACCTGTTTGACACTAGAATTTAGAAGTCTCCTCCTCTGAAAGCGCTCTGTCCGATTCATCACGAAGGCTTGGATAAGCACCAAATGTCTCCTCCGATATAATAATAATGAATAATAAACAGTGTTTTAGCAATAGGAACTGACGATAAAAAGGCACAATCTAAAATATTATACTTATACTAAGAATAAAAATCATATAAAACTGATGTAGAGTGTGTTACGTCCCCTGGGGGGGACTATATGTTATTACATACACAACCGGAACTTGTA
Source organism: Paraplagusia blochii (assembly GCA_016785265.1). Taxonomy (NCBI): domain Eukaryota; kingdom Metazoa; phylum Chordata; class Actinopteri; order Pleuronectiformes; family Cynoglossidae; genus Paraplagusia; species Paraplagusia blochii. Next base: position 229,258 of record JAFBJS010001215.1, read on the forward strand.
AACCTGATTGATCACATCATATGCCGTACCGTTGCATGGTCACTGTTTTTAATGCTATGAGAAATCGCACTTGTTGTGTTTCCACTGTGAAGTTTAACACCCACTCAGAATGGATTGAAAGGATCAATATTCATATTTGGACATGCCTCTGTGTCGGGACCATTAGGGGGCTTTGATGAGGGTTCACAAATCAATATCATGTTGATTCAATTTCACGGCAGGGGTCCTGCATATGTGGTGTAAACAGGGGTCAAAAGCGTTGGGCTGAACAGGATGTCCCACTTACATGTCCAGCTGCACCGCTTCTGTCTGCTTTCGACCCAGAGTTGCTCGTCCCACCGAGACCTGCAGCTCAGACAGCGAGATGCCGGGCTGGTACATGTGACAGAAATGTTGCGCCTGAGGACACGCAGATGTCAGATATATTTTGCAATGACAGCCTGTTGTTCCAACTGAAGGAGTGCGGTGGACATGAGGTTTGATACCTTCTCTTTGGAAATGTTCAGTTTGCTCCCAATGATCTCAGCCATCTGCAGGCGGCTCTCAGGGCGGGACAGCATGGCTGTAAAGCAGTCAAGAGCCTGAAAAGGACAGTTAAATGGTGTTAAAACTGGGAACTCTTACATCTTGTTCTACTAAAAGAATTAGAATTAAACATTAACTTGAAAAAAGTGAACATTTGTCTATGTTCAACCCTTTTTTTTTAACATTTACCTCAAGGAAGACAAGCTGAGCCGTGGCAGAGGAAGTGCTGTTGAAGTTGACACTTATCCGCTCACACCATTTCAGTAGGTCCCTGAAATTATACCGAAAAAAATAAAATAAATAAAATAACGATGGCTCACCAAAAACCTCTTTTATAGCCTGTTTAGCCTGTTTGATAATAGCACCTTATTTTCCTACAGCTTTCCTATATATATATATATATATATATATGTGGGGTATATATGTGGGGTGTGACGATTCACTCACATAACGATCCAATTCATATCTTGATTCACAGGCTACGATCCGATTCAGGAACGATTCATAAAAATATCAAACGAGTTTTGACCAGTTTGATCCGATTCGGTTCAGTTCTATCCAACCCAATCCAACACGATTAATTTGCACACCCCTAATATATATATTTATAGGGTATATTAGGGGTGTGACGTTTCACTCACATAACGATCCGATTCATATCTCGATTCACAGGCTAAAATCTGATTCAGGAACGATTCATAACATATATTAAGCGATCCAGTTCGGATCAGTTCGATCAAAAACGATTCATTTGCACACCCCTAATTATGCATATATATATATATATATATATATATATATATATATATATATATATTTACACTTTAAAAGTTCAGTTTCATACCATGATGACCAAGGGAAGCACATTTAATAAATTCAATTCCATTGATCCACATAAACCAGGTTCAAAGTTCTAAAAGATATTTAGAGGCTGGGTGTAATGGGAATTAATGTGTTTCCAAAATAAAAGCCGCTGGTGACATGGAGAATCTCCCATTCCAAAGGACAGACTGATCAATACGTCATCGAGCACTGCAGCAGCTAGTGGAAAGCTAATTAAAGTCGGCTGCTAGTTTTGACCAGGGATGAGCAGAAAGCCGTACGACAGAGGCAAGACCAGCGCTCAGTACCAGTAACTTTCTATTTTAGTTCTACACACAGACACAGAACTCAGAGCAGTGACAGGATCTGGACCTGACCTCAGTGACAGGGCTCTTCCCTCCAGGGGTGTGCTTTTATTTTCAGACATGGGTGTTTGGGAGTCTTCCATTGGGGTTTGGAGACTGCTTCCCTCTAACTCGGAGTGATTTTCTCCAGTCAGCTGACAGTAGATATCTAGGAGACGGTCTGCTACCATCGTCAGTCCAGGATACTTGCTCGTAAGAACCTACAGGCAAAGACAACAGGCTGTTAAGTGGTTGCAGCAAAGTTAAAATCTGGAAGGGGAAAAAAAACTTTTCAGAAGGATACTTGCTTTTTTCAGCTCTTCTCTAGTCATGTTGCCCATCTGGAGCTTCGTCCAGTATTTGTCCAGCAAAGCTGCATGAGAGTTCTGAGGTCTGTGCCAGCTCCCACCGCTGTAATACGTCCTGGAGTTCACAAGCAACAGTTCTAATAAATTTTTTTAAACACATATTTACAGGACAAAGTTGAAGTGAATAGCCAAGACCTAAAAAAAATTCATACTCAAGACGTTCAAAACTTCGTACAGCTGAAGTTTTAAATGGAAAACAGTGATTGAACCAGCAAAAATGACAGAGAACTCCTAGGAAACATGATGTGAGACAACCCAAAAAAAAAAAAAAATCGCTTGGCACCCACCCAAGGGTCGCCATCCAGGAAACAATGCCACTAACCAATAGTACTCTAGTAACCAAGATGATTAAAAGATGAGGCGAAAAGATGGTTTTGTGCTTAAATCGGAATCTGGAAATATTCCAAATTGTATCATCGTTATCGGACGTGAAAATTTTCTATTAAAGAGAATCCTGCTTCAAACTGCAGTAAATTTTCCATTTTTTTAGCTTAGCATTTCAATACATTCAATTCATTTCATTTCTTACCTTCTTGTTGCAAAAAACTGAAATCCAGGCGCAACCTCAATACAATCCTCCCTTCCTGGAATCATCAGCTTTTTGTTTTCCATTAAAGGCAACAGCACGGAAATCTGAAACCAACCACGTAGATTAGTTTTTGAACAACCTCAAATAGTTTCATTTGAAATCAACGGCGCAGACATGGGTCTGTGGGTCATCTCACCACATCCAGCGGTGCATGGTCAATGTCTTCTAAAAGAATCCAGTGGCCCTTGGACACTGCTTGTGTCAGCGTTCCCGGCTGCCATACAAACTTCCCTGGAATATCAGTGCAACGGTACATTCCCAGCAGCATCTGTGACACAAACACAATAGTTTCTAACCTTCCTAACAACTCCTAAAAACAGACATGGAAACTATTTGTAAAGTTGCCAGCAGTAAAAAATCGTTCTCACCTTGCTGTCGGTCTGATCTCCCAGTTGGACTTTGAGAATCTCCGTAGTTTTTGTATGTCCGGTGACAGCAGCAATAAACTCAACTAAGGCAGTTTTACCACAGCCGATAGGCCCCTCGAGAAGAACAGGCTTCTGGGAGGCCACGGCCAGTGCCAGTCTCCTTACGTTGCTACAGGTTGAATCCACCAGCACCAGATCCTTGGGGTTGGACTAAGGACAGGACACAGACTCAGAATATTTTCCTTATTCACTCCACATTAACCTGTTTACCTGGCATACACACCTGGTCAGCCTGTCTGGGAGCTATCCTGGGGAGGACAACACCACAGACTGCTACAACGCTGGGTGAAAGGTCCTCCGATACCACTTGGCCTCTGGTGAACCGATTTGCTTTCTCCTGGCGCCACATCACGGAGCACTGGTTGGCCAGAACCAGGGCTTTCTCTGCCTCGGTGTGTTGGGTTTCTTCCAATGAGCTAAACCAGAATTACACAGGAGCTCAGTGGACATTTCTAGCACCGGCAACACCAGGACAACAGCTCTAAAATTGTACAGTAACCAAGAAAGTAGACACACATACTTGATTTTCATGTGAAGAATTTCCTCATTGGTCAACACTTTCCTCATAAAGATTGTTTTTTGATTGTCCGTCATATGCGAAACAAGTGCTAAACAATGGGCAGTGTACCTGTTTAAGACAATGGAAAGGGTAGAAATTGTCAGAAAGCCTTAGGATGTGAAGGGAAAAAAGTCTAGGTTAGATTACCACTGCCCCGAATATATATATATATATAAATATATATATATATATATATATATATATATATATACACACACATATATATATATATATATCTATACA
>JAFBJS010001215.1:233713-253601 GCA_016785265.1 Paraplagusia blochii
GATGTGTATAAGAGACAGCACACACATACTGTATATATACACACGTAGACACACACGTATACACACACACATGTACACACATATATATACATATACACATATATACATGTATATATATACATATACACATATATACGTGTATGTATATATATATACACACATATACACATATATACGTGTATATATATATATATATACACATACATATATATGTATATATATATATACACATACATATACATATATTTTATAATAATATTTCCTCATATATATGAAGAAATATTATTCATATATATGTATGTATATATATACATATATGCATACATATATACAGATATACGCACATATATTTACATATATACATATATTTTTAATAATATTTCCTCATATATGAAGAAATATTATTCATATATTATGTATGTATACATATACATATATACATACATATATACATATACTTATATACACACATATACACATACAAATATACATATATACATATATGAAGAACAATATTTCTTCATATATATATTTATATATGAAGAAATATTATTTGTAAAAAAATTATACTGAATGGGGTCAGGAGTGGTAGATGAGAGACTGAGCATGGTGCAGAGCATGGAACGCATTGATAAGATGAATTTCCAGACCCATGTACACTGAACACCATACTGCCGCCTATTGCTAAATCATGGTATAGAAAAAAACTATAAAGCTGGTACTTACCCTCGCACCATGAGGTCACTGGTGAGTAGCTGTGATACACAGGGACTCCAATCCCAGAGTACTCGGTATTTGGCACAATCGCTCTGTAGAAAACGAAGCGTGGCTCCCATGAGGTCACGCATCTTCATTCTTCTAGGGCCATAGTGAACGGCGGCCGACTCTTCACTGGTAAAAAAGAGTCTCTGAAAAACTGGAGGGGCACTGATGAAGTACTTAGCAGCAAATCTAAAACACAAGAGGAAATAAGTAGGTTAGTTGAACTTTCTTCTACGCTTAGGCCATGCTGGAATATGACAATAATGCATAATGACTAGACACATAAATACTAGAAACACCAAGGTGTGGTCACTTACGTATGTGCAACTGGACTGATGCTAAGGAGTTTGCTGAGGGCAACACACAGGCGCTCATGGAGGTCATGGTTGATTCTACCACTGGCTCGGACTCTCTCAGCGTTCCGCTCCAGGAGGTCCAAGATCAAGGGCCGTAAGTGGCGTGCAATGAGTAAAGTGTAATCCTTCTCCAGCAGCAGTTGAGCAAGGCAGTCCAGGATGCACTGTCTGTCCTGCTGGCTCCATATCTGAAAAAAAATGTAAATAAACAAATACAGTGGATACCTGACAACAAAATAACACTGACTGGCTGGAGGTCAGGTTTAGATATAATTCTAAAAAGTACTGTACAGTAGCAGTCACACATCAGGAAATGAGAATCGGGTAAAATATACAAAATATAATTATTGACATAAGGGATGCTGCTCTGGTTACGTAATAAACCATTCATAAAAACAAGCTCTGGACTTGTATTTCAGTATTCATACAACAAATATATAAATATAAAAAATACCTGTTTGGAAAGATATTGGCCGAGCTCGTTGCGACTCCTGTCAACATGCCTGGATATTATCCCCAGGGACGAGAGACTTAATTCTAAATTTTCCATTCTTTCTCTAGTCGCATGTGAATGACTCGTCAACAGCGGAGCCTCTGTTATTGTGTTGTATTACAGTGAACAGTGGGCTTCATTACGAGTCCGTCACCCGCTGTTCGTATCATAACACACACTCCAACACGTTCCCTTCACTGCTGATAAAATTCTGTCCACATGTGAGTGCAATACGACTCTTTCCGGGTCGCCTTGGACACACGGCTCCCTCGCATCCCTCCCTTTCCGCTGCGTCACGGACGCGTAGTGATGACGAAAGCAGTGAACGGCGCCTGCGCAGTGCCTCTCTCCCTCTGCCTCTGCGAGGAGACCAACTCTCTCCTGGCCAACCGCGGCATTTGCTGGTTTTAATGCTCTGGTGGGACAAATGGACGCATGAAGATTTAACCATATGCAGAGCGATAAGGCTCTTCGGTGGGTTTTGCGGCCGAATTTGTGGATTATTTCTGGGAACGCAAGAGCTACAAGAATACACCCAAGGTAGTGACAGACCGCGGGAAATGTCGTTACTTCCTGTACAGTGAAGTCTTGGCGCGACAGCACGGTAGTAAACAAAAAGGAAAAGTGGAGACAACAACTAGCATCGACGCATAAGACAGGTTTTTATATCGTTCTTTTCGATTCTTTTTGTTGTAAGCGTGCATACCCTCACTCCCTCCGTTAGTGGTGTAGTTTAACAAAAAATGTGGCGTTTCTGGCTGACAAAGGCACCGCGAAAAGCTTCTTTGCGTATTTCTCCATGTATTTTGCGCGTTTAAAACACCAATTTACATCGAAAGGGCATTGTTTCTTCCAGTGTTAGTTATCCTCACTTTGCCCTTGATGTGCAAATTGCAGCAGATTGTAAAACCGTGTAAAGCTCGATCTATAGTGATGCAAATGTTGGGGGGAAATTAAAATGTGTAAAGATGTTATATGGGTTGTTTGGTCTTGGTACTAAAAACATCACAATATCAGCTCTTGGACTGTTGACCCTTGTATCTACACAAATAATTCCAAAAAAGCTACATCATATATTATTATCAGTTTTCTGATGCATATAATAAAATTAGAAAATTGTTAAATTATAGAAAGCAACGTGAGCAAACCTACAAATAATCCAATCTTAATTACAGGAGGTTCTTTTGGATGTGATCTCCTGAGGTGTTGAATTAAAATGGAAATCCCTGACGACAGCAGCGTCTGTGCGCGTAAGTACATGTATAGAATCAAGTTTTTAAGCAATGTTGCCTGCGAAGGTTGCTACAAATTTTGACGGATATTTTGCCCACAGTGTTGGTATCTGGTGTGAATGAAAACTCTGTGGACATCTACGAAGACTTGGATAATGGTTTTACCTGTAATGCAGGTAAATATTTAATGAAATTGTTAAGTTTTATTTTGTTTTTCTCAGTCATATTACATTTTTTTCCTAATGTTGACATTGTCTTTTTTAAAGATAATTCTCCCTGCACTACTGCTCAAGTGAAGGAGTCCATGGACCTGTATGAAGACTTGGTTGCAGAGGAACAGCAAAGCAAGGAGGCGTCATACACTGAGGTGAGGTGACGGGTCATGACGAATGTTATTTTGCTCTGTCGTCCACTGATTTAATGACCTGGATGTCTCCTGTTGTTACGTTCTTGCAGCTGATGTCCAGATTTCAAGCAGCACAAAACCAAATCAAAGAGCTGCACAAAAGGTTGGAACAGATGGAAACACAGGTATGTTTTCTTCTTCTGTTTGATTCTAACCTTTCACACATTCTCCACTCTGTACTGACTTGTACTTTTTTTTTTAACGGCAGAACACAGGATTAAACACTGAGAACTTTCGTTTAAAAAAGAACATATCGGCGCTCCTCAAGACGGCAAGACAGGAAGTGATACGTAAAGATGCTGAGATTCAGAGACTGAATCTATTGTAAGTGTTTACATACACTCTTTTTTTTACAGCATTCTTTTTTGGACCACTTTAAATTGTAAAAGTGTTTGATGTCTTTTTTTTATTTGCTTTTTCAGGTCAGAAAAGGGTCATCATCATTACAACAACCATCGGGAGAAAATATCTTTCAGCCTCAACTCAAAGAGCAGTCCTGGCAATAGGCTGCAACCACATCCCGTTCTTCCATCTAGTACATCAAGTAGTCCAGGTCCAACCCCTCCTTCTGGTCCTGATCTTCCTCCTCTACCATCACAGCTCAAATCCTCTCCCTCAACTCTGCCTCCACATTCTGCGGCTCCACCTCAGAAAGAGAATCAGCGTCCCTTGTCCAGAACTGAAAGCTGTAGTTTGAATAAACAGGTCCTGTCTACTGAGGCACAAGAACCGAGACAGGTGTCCCACAGTCATTCGAGTAGTTCCTCCCGCGGAAGTAGTGAGATACCAAGTAAACATGCAGGACATAAGTCCAGCAGTAGTTCCTTGAGCTCACGGAATGAAACGGAAAAACACAAGTCCAGACACAGAGAGGATAAATATTCAAGTCTCAGATTATCTGAGCATACAGATAGGTCTAGACCTAGGACCAGTTCACATCTCAACAAGGACTCTCATGGTGAGACAAACCGGTCTCATAAAAAAGACAAATATTCAGGACAAAAGAATGACTCCACTTCTTGTAAAAACAAGAGTTACGTAAATGCCGAGGGTTGTCACAAATCAGACAGAAATAAAAGTCCCCCGTCGGAGCGTCTGCACTCCTCGTCTTCTTCTGGCAACACAAAAAGTTCCACTCAAGACAAGACATATCCAAAGACTACAATCGACCCGACCGGCTCAGAAGAAGGCACAGCGGTGAGATCTAAAGATCGCCACGGCCGAGATTCTAGAAGAAACTCCAGTCACGAGGGGCATCATGCAAGTTCAGACTCCAGGAAACGAAAAAAAAGTGCTTCCCCACAACACGCAGAACGTTATGCAAGTTCTTATAAGGATAAAGGAGAGCGACAAAGGAGGGAGGAAAAAAGACATGAGGACAAAATTAAAAGAAATCATAAACTAAGCACACCAAACAAGAATAAGAAAGACAAAAGGAAATCGAAAGAGTCTCCAAAAGGAAAAAGTGATCGTAACAGTAAAGAAACAAAGGAGGAGAAGAAACAAAAAGAACTGCGTCAGTCAGAGGTCGGACAGGTGGACGAAAACAGTCCAAACAGAAAACTGTGTTTTATGGAAACCTTAAATTTGACAATTTCACCAATCAAAAAGCCGGCGTTGTCAACCAATCCTGATCAGGACCACCATCCGGAAGAAGAGGACTCTCAAAAACGAGAGACGGCTGTAGCTGAAGAGGGAACAAATGACGAGTGTTCACAGTTATGTATTGAAGACATGTGTGTTATTGATGAAGTGGACAGCAGTGACATTAAAGCGGAGAACGTTGCGGAAGAATCTGCCCCCGTATCCAAAGAGTTGATTTCTGAAACAACGCAGAAGAGTTGCGACAATGCTGAACATGTAGAAGATACTGATCAATGTCCGAAAGACTCAAAGGATCAAGTGCTGGAAGACACTACAGGGCAGACTGACATGGACAGAGGACAACTCCAAGAACATGCAGACAATCTGGAGACTCCTAAGTCCCCGACACCACCGGAGAACAGTGTTCATCAGTCCACAGAGGAGGACATCTCCAACAGTGTCAGCGTTGTATCTGAAGCAGTGGAGGTGAAGATTTCTGCTAGTGACACGAGTGAAGGTCGTACAAATTTACCAAATGCAAAATTTGAAGACACCGCAATTGCTGCACCTGACCTCAAAACAACTACACCAGAGACTGAAGAAGTTCAGGGATGTGCAACCGTTGATTCTTCTAATACAGAGGTCAAGGCTAGCATTGCTGTAGAAGACCAAGATGCTAAAAAGTCGCCTGGAGACTCTTTTGCAAGTCCCACTTCTGCCAGTATTTTAGATGAGGACCCTCAAAAAGACTTCAAACTTGGAGCTTTATTAAGTCCTGTGCAGGACAATGAAGTGTCCCCTCAAGGTGAAAGTCCTGTGGACGCAGACGCTGTATCCAGCACCATAAGCCTGGAATCGGTTCCTCAAGAAGGCCTGAGTTTACCTGAGGCCATTTTCATGCTAACACAGACCAACGACCAATCCAGCGACTGCAACGCCGCCTCTGAGCCAAGCTCCTCCGTCGGGTGTATCGCAGTGTCCAAAGTCAGCAGCACCACGGAGGAGGTGGTTTCGCCGGGAAAGATCTGCAGCCTCATGGTGACACCGAAAAAGACGTCCAACCCCTCAAAGAGTCACGACAACAACGCTGAACCCTCCAGTTCAGTCCCGGTGTTTATTGACGAGGACTCGATGATGCGCACACTGAGTAGCCTTAAGGGAATGCCGGACGCCATAAGCCCTTTGAGGAGTCCCGCACGGATGACCAAGAGGAGTCATGCTAACGGCAAACCTGGTCACGTCAAAAGTCTTCAAAAAGGTAAGTTTGACATTCAACTCTTCCTTTTTTATCGGAAAATACACAATTGAACATTTAGTGCTTTAGCTAAGCTAAAGCTAATGCTTTAGTTTGCTTTAGCGTAGCTGTTGAAACGGTGATACTTGTTGTTCTTTAGATAAAGTTGTTCTTCTGTCCACTCTTGCATTTTTGTCCAGATTTTTCAAGTCCCCCTGCTGATAGAAAATTGGACGTTAACAAAGAAAATAAATATCCCGGTTCCCCCGTGGAAAAGGGATCAGATCTACTACCAATTCCCTCCGACACGGAACTCGAAGAAGGGGAGATTTTAAGTGAAAGCGACGAAGCGGTTGCCGCTTCGCCTTCTCTAGCCAACAAGAGGGCCAAGTTGATTCTGCCGGTCAAGAAAAAGAAGTCTCCCAAATCCGTGCTAAAGAGTAAATGTGATGAAAAAAGTCTCGGGTCCAAAGAAGTCAGTGCGATGACAAGTGGTTCGACAAGAAGTCCCAAGAGTCGCTTCAAAACCGTCTGTCCTGCGGCTGCCAAAGCATCTTTCTCCACCGTGGAGGAAATAATGGAGACATTTAAGTTGGTTCGCAGCGAAACCCGAAAGAAGTACATGAAACTTCATAAGACCTTCCCCAGGAGAAGCTTCTATGGCATGATGGAAAATTTTCAGGAGTCCTACTTGGATTTTGTGGACGGGGCAAACTTTTGCCAGATGTGCATCCAGGTGGGGGAGCTGAAGTCCAAAATGAAAAAAGTGATCACGTCCGTTTTCACCAAAGTCTCAAACAACGGAATCGTCAAACGAATATTTGAGCAGCAAGCTGTGGATCTCAAGCAGAAGTTGTGGGACTTTGTGGACGTCCAGGTGGACTGCATGTTTAAGGACATCTGCGTGTTGCTGAACAGCTTTTGTAAAGCGGCTCACGAAGAAGAGAAAAGGCCGAGTAAGAAGGAGAACATCTCTGAACCTCCTGCACTTCACAAATCACCAAAAAAAGATCTACAATCTTCTCCATCCAAACCTAAACACGTCAAACCTGGAGCTCTGGTGCCTTATCGGACCGGACTGGGAAGCAGAGGCAAAGACATACGAATCATGCACGTGGAAAAAGACTCTAACGACGACACACAGCATAAAAACTCCCCTCCGAAAAAGAACATCATTAACTTTCTTCCCCCTAGAAATGTTCCTTTAACTCCAGACAAAAGCAGTGTCTCATTACTGGACAAAACGGACTTCGAGCTCCTCACCGAACAACAAGCCTCCAGTTTAACATTTAACTTGGTGACAGACTCTCAAATGGGAGACATTTTCAAGTGTCTTCTGCAAGGATCAGAATTGTTGGAGCACAGCAGCCTCACGGGGGAGAGCACGTCGTGGTCTCTCGGCACTCCGAGAAAAGAAGGAGACAGGATCATTGGAATCACGACGCCGACTAAATTTGACATCCAGTCCAAGCTGCTCAGCCCAAGCAGGTTTACCACGCCTTCTAAGATTATCGCTTCATGGTCCAGCATTTCACCGTGTAAGGTGTCCTCACTTCAGACCAAAGACCACAGTCAGTTGCCTCCGTCATTTCTCGATGAGAGTTGCCTCCTGGAATTGCCCTCTGAGAATAAACTGCCTCAGTCAAGACTGACTTCCGAAAAGTCCTTTTCCATTCTGGCCGAGGACCTGGCTGTGTCCCTCACCATGCCATCACCCCTGAAGTCGGACAGTCACCTCAGTTTTCTGCAGCCGCCGCGAATGCACATCATGACCACCCCGGACAGCGTCATCAGCGCGCACATAAGTGAGGACGCGCTCCTCGACGGGGAGGACGCTTCCGAGCAGGACATCCACCTCAGCCTGGACACGGACAACTCCAGCGGAGGCTCCTGCAGTAGCGCGGTCCCCGAAGAACGCGTCACGTCTTTCGTTTTCAAGCCGGACACCCCCATGCAGGCACTGGTGATGGAACGGTCCAACGATCATTTCATTCTGAGGATTCGTCCAACGAACACACCTGCGGACGTCACGCTGAAAGCAGACGAGAGCTTAAGTCAAACACTGATTGAAGAAAATCTGCATCACACGGACGCGGAGACAGGAAACGCCGACTCAGGGGAAAAGGCTCTGAACGATCGCTCGCCTTCCAGACCAACAGGTGAAGAAATCAATCAAACCCAAAAAACAAAATCGTCCACATCAAAGGATCCATCCGACATTCCTGATGTTTCTACAACCAGTTTGTGTCCGAGAGAAAATCCAACGGAAAACAGCAGATTGCACAGAGATGATCATTACCCAGAATCCCAATGTGTGCAGAACAACCAGACCAGCCCCCGGGACGACAGCCAATCAGAAGATACACAGAATCCAAAAAGTTCTTCGGATGTCAACTTAACTGCACAAGAAATGGCGAGTCCTTCAACAAGTGCCTTTTCAGATAGTTCTCACCAGTCTCCTGTCAATCGCCCTCAAAATAAACGAAAGCGTAGAGATTCCCCGTCGCACGTATCGGACAAAAAGAAAGCATCAGGGACAAAGGAGAGACGCAGGAGTGAGGACGTGCCGGGGACAAGACAGACGGAGCACGCCAGTGGGAAGAAACAGAAGAAGCATCGGGATGAATCGAAACCCAAGCGCCACAGAAAATCAAATTTGGACGCCATGAAGGACGTGGAGTCCACCCCGGCAAGAGACGATACTGGATCAATGATCTCCTCGCCAACTCTGTCCCCCAACAGTCTGTCTGCAAAGAATGTTGTCAGGAAGAAAGGCGAAGTGGTGATTTCATGGTCCAGGTTGGTTGCATTTCTGTGAACTAAACAGGTTTTGACTTAAAATGCAACAATATATAAAAATTTTTTTTTGTCTTTCGTCTCGCAGGGATGAAGATCGAACTATCTTGCTCGAGATGAAGACGAGAGGAGCTTCCCGTGAGACTTTTGCGGCTCTGTCGGAAAAACTCAATAAGCCGTCCTCACAGGTGACGTGAACCACAGATTTGTCTGTCAACATTGTGGTTAAAGAAAGACATTTTTCTTCTTTTTTTTTGTTGTCTTCTCATTGTTCACAAAGTGTTTTTTTATGTTCTCTCTTCTCAGGTGGCTCACAGGTTTTATCAGCTGATGAAGCTTTTTAGGAAGCAAGAGAAGAAGGACATCTGAAGACCTGGTCATCTGTGGTTGTTTGGAATTTAGTTGAAGTTGATTTTAGTTTCATTTATCGGCGACTAGTGACAGTTTAAAAGTCACAAAACTCTCAAGTTCTTGCATATTCTATTTGTAGGTTTCGGATCTTAAAAAACTCCAACGTACAGATGACAAAATATATACTTCATTTTTTTTATACATAAACATTTGGTTGATGTGAAGGAAAACACAACCCAGACAGTGTTAACACATTTGATGCACTTTTTTCATGATTGACATGGTGCAATCAAAACTCCAGTTCCACTTCATACCTGTCTCTACAGCATTTTCTACCTCTGCACATTTTAAGACATTGCACAACTTCGGGTACGTTAAACTGATCTTCACATATGATGCATAACGTGAATATAAACACTATTTAGTTCGTGTCACAGACATGTATACTGGAATCCAAATAGTACCAAAATAAATATAAATAAGGTTCACCTACATTCTTAAAAGTGTTTTTTTAAGGTTGATCGAAACCGGGAGAGTTTGCTTCGTGGTGTGTGTGTTTGTAACGATTTGATTATGGACTGATGTTGAAGAGCAGTGAGAAGAACTTTTGTAAAATAAAAAAAAAAACAGTTTATGTTGTTAACAGACAGCATAGTTTTCACCACTGTGAATATTGTACATAATTCTTTACTGAAAATAAAGTATTATTTATTTATCTTGGTGTTTGTTTGATCTCAAAGTGGCAAAGAAAAATAAATCAGATACTTTTGACTTATATTTATATTAATGGCGAAGGACAATGTGTCAGGTGATGTTCTGTTGTTACAATAGCAAAGTATATTGTATTTTTTGTAGTTTTTTTAATGGTTTTTGTTAGTAGATTGAATGACTGGAACAAATTCTTTTAGATTATAATGAATTTAACAATAGAAGCTACATATATCATGTTGACAACCAACATCTATTCCATTATCTATAGCAGAGATGTTCAATAGGCAGGTCAGGATCTACCAGTAGATCTCCAAAGGACTGCTGGTAGATCCAATAACGTACAAATCACACTGCACAGTACCAGCCCCTCATGAACCTTCCTCTAGGTCAGGGGTGGGCAAACTAAAGCCCGGGGGCTTCATGCGGCCCGTTGAGCCTTTTGATGCGGCCCGCCGTCTCTGTCCAAATTAACTAATTTATTTATATTAGAATTAAAATTCCGACTTTTCCCTACAATGCCTGCATCTTCCCAGTAGATGACGTAATAGTCTATTAGAAATTTAGTATTTTGGGTTTGATACATGACTTTTACTTTTCATTTATCTTAGCTTACACGAACGCTCCATCTCTCTGCTCTTGATTCGGCCCCGTGTCCAATTTTAGGAGAAATTGTGGCCCGCAGGTCAAAAAGTTTGCCCACCACTGCTCTAGGTGGTGTATTGTTGGAACTTAACCCCCCTAACCGGCACTCGCCCAAGAGGTGAACCCTGGGATTTCACACCAGTGGTAGAGACATCACTTTTGGGCCAAAGTGCCAGCTATGTCGGTGGGAGTTCATTTTTTTGGGCACTATCAAATCCCACTTGATGGTTGGTGCCTTACAAGGGCTACACTACCTACAGGAAGGTTGAGAAGAGGCTGGTATGGTGTGTTGTGATTTGGGTGGCGGTCATGGAGATTGTTGTCCTGTGACCTAGTAGCGGTGGGAAGTTATCATCTACGTAGTTTCCCTCAAATTTGCAAAAATGATTCCAGAAATCCGGTTTTATCCTATTCTTTTTGAATGTCGCAGAGTTTGGACGCTACAAACCAGCTTGGCGTGAAAAAAAGAACTTAATCCCAGACAAACCGTTGACTAGTAAAGGCATACGTTTGATTAATTGAATTGGAGCAAGGGGGAAATAATCTGTGTACACAGATGTGTGATGTATTTATTTGGCGTTGAACCTTAAACTATAAGAGAAACATTGTACAAGGCTGTGTATTGACATTTTAGTTTGTGCTATCTGTTTTGTGTCCTGCTGATATTGCAGGGTGAAGCTAACCTCGGGGCATTATAGGGTCATGTGGTGGATCAATCACCAACTAGAGTCCTAGTTTGCAACTGCTGTGAAATAGCGTCCACGACCCCGTACACAGGAGTTGCGTCTGCCTTCAATGGACAAGAGTCGAGATCCGTTGCACTAGAATGTAGCTCCAACGAAAGGACACGTAAGTACATTATCGTTTCCGTGTACAAATTGTTAGATTTTAATCACTACTCATGGTTGTTTTTTTTTTTTTTTTGATCCAGAGCTTTATCATAATATGACTAAAGATGGGCGACTGGAACTTATTAGGGAGTATTTTGGAAGAGGTCCACATCCATTCGACCATTGTTGGAAAGATCTGGCTCACCATCCTCTTCATTTTCCGAATGCTTGTGCTTGGCGTTGCCGCCGAGGACGTGTGGGATGACGAGCAGAGTCAGTTTGTTTGCAATACAGAGCAGCCGGGCTGCAAAAATGTCTGTTACGATCAGGCATTCCCGATCTCCCTTATCCGATACTGGGTACTTCAGATCATATTTGTGTCCTCCCCATCTCTGGTCTACATGGGTCACGCCTTATATCGTTTGAGGACTCTAGAGAAAGAGAGGCACCGGAAGAAAGCTTGCTTGAAAGCTGAACTGGACGGGAAAGACCCTGTGCTTGAGGAGCAAAAAAGAATTGAGCGAGAGCTCAGAAAACTAGAGGAACAGAAGAGAGTGAGGAAAGCCCCTCTCAGAGGGTCCTTGCTGCGCACATATGTTTTCCATATCTTGACTAGATCTGTGGTGGAGGTGGGTTTCATAATAGGTCAGTGCGCCCTCTACGGGGTCGGCCTCTCCCCTTTGTACAAATGTGAGCGGTTGCCTTGCCCCAACAGCGTTGATTGTTTTGTGTCTCGACCGACGGAGAAGAACATCTTCATGATCTTCATGCTAGTTATTGCTGGAGTTTCTCTGTTCCTCAACATCCTGGAGATTTTCCATTTAGGCGTTAAGAAAATCAAGCAGAGCTTGTACGGATACAAACATAGCGAGGACGAGAGCATGTGCAGATCCAAGAAGAACTCCATGGTGCAGCAGGTTTGCGTGGTCACCAACTCGTCGCCGCAAAGATTGATACACCTCACGCAGATCACCTCTGGGGTCTCCGATGTCGTGGGAGAGGTTCCGTGCGTCAATTTGCCTCTAATGAGTTCCATGAATCCGGAGTTGTCCGTTGGCCAGCAGCAGCAAAAGAAGCTGTCTTTGCAGCTGCCAAGCCAAGAGGACATCCTGGACCTGCAGAAGATGGGATCTGGTGAGAGGCGGTACACGCTGGAGAGCATGAAACCCTCGTGCAGTAGCGATGAGTCCAACGAACGCCGGAGCTCCTGCCAACCGCAGACCAAAGGCCCCCAACAATCGCTGATATCCAGCACTATGGAAATCCCAGCCGCCCTGAGGAATGTACAGAGGAAGCAAAGCAGGGTGAGTGTTTGCAAGGAATTCAGTGACATGAGTGATTCCCTGGAGAGCGACCCCTATCCCACGGTGAGGAAGTGCAGTTTCATGTCCAGAGGACTCTCGGAAGGAAAACTGGTTTCTTCATCCGACAGTTTCGACTGTCGGAGTTCCAACGAAATGGAGAGCCAGCACCTTAACCAGGGAGAGAGTCCGATGGTGACCCCCCCACCTCCTGCCAGTGGCCGAAGAATGTCAATGGTGAGAACCGCAATTTAGGTCAAAATTAAAATTATTGTTGTAGCTCTGGAGTTCCTTCCTACCCACAACCCCCTCAAATTTGGCCTTTGACAAGATGACGTTAATTTTGCGCAGAAAATTCAATGTTTTTGTTTTTAGTTGTTAAATCGCTTTCATAGAGGGCGCCAAAATGACCTATGAAAAAGCTACATAGCTAGCATCATAGGTATGTTCATAGGCCAGATGGAAATTCTAAGGGGTCCAGTTTGGGCTGCAACGTCATGTTGACACACCTTTTAGTTTAGTTTCTCATTTAGCAATTCAGAACTCTTGCACATTGTGTTTTTATATCAAAAAATAATAATATTTTGGCAGTTGAAGCAGTTCAACAATCTTATAGTGTATATTCTGTTCTTGTTAGTATCGTAATCCGGATGAGATTATCTGGTAATACCTTCAGATTATCTTTGAAAGAGGAAAATTAGCAAAAAGTACATTTTTTTCAATGTATCTCACTGTGGCCTCATCAGAAATGACCTATGGACCAGTACCTATCCAAGGACCTGGGGTTGAGCACCCCTGATTCAATACCTAAATAGATTACCCCCTATACTTAATCTATTGCTACCCATGCAGGCCACTATGTTTTTGGCTCAGTTGCGCTAGTATACATCAGCCATCTTGACTCACGGGCCACAACTGGTACTAAAATCTGAGTCAGGGTCAGGTCAGACAAAAAAGATTGAGTATTTGTGTGAAGAAGGTTAATGATGAGTATTATTTTGTTATGAGTACTGAATAAAGGCTTCTTCTCCTATGACTTATCCCTTTTTCGCATCAAGAATTTCCATCTATTGGGAAAATGCTGGTTTTGCAGTGGAAAGGCAGAAGTGTAAAAATAAAAATAAGTTAATTATATTTGGCGGGCCAGGTTAAAAACGCAAAAGTTGCATCCCGCCTCCAGGCCTTAGTTTCCCCAGGTCTGGAAAACACCTTCATAAAACCAAACATTGAATACAAAGTTGAGAATTTATGGATTCTTAAAGAAACGAGATCAGCCCTGCACTGCGATGAAAAATAAATTAATAAAAAAAGATTTGTTCCCTTAAAAAAGAAACCCCAGATAATATGAAAAAGGTAATTTATAAAAAAAAAAAAGAGTGGAAAATTACATTTGGAATAACACAAATTGATATGTTTGTATTTTGATGTGTGGTCGTAAAAGTGCTTGGTGCACCATGGGATTTCCTCCAGCAGGCTAGGCCTACAGAAGCATACCCCAGTGATAACTCTGATATATTTGATCTACAATACATTCCTAATTTTAACCCATTTTGAGATTCATCTTCCTGATTGCGTTTTGTTTTCTCCACATTGACGCTACTTGTACGTAAATAAGCTTGCCGTAATTGCCGGACTATAAATCCCACTTTTGTTCCTCTTTTTGCTGAATTTGTGATTTACCCAGGTTATTATTTACTATAAATAATTTAACATTTGTTATTCAAACACTGCAAGTTCACTGATCCTGTAAGTGGCAGTTATAAGCCCCGGCTTTTTCACACTTCCTGTCTGTTTCCCTCTGCTCTTCCTGTCTTACAGAGTATGATTCTGGAGCTGTCTTCAATCATGAAAAAGTAAACGGACAACAACTGTTATGAAGCAAAGAAAAGAAAAACTATCCCGAAGTCGTGCCGTCAGATTCCAAAGTCGACGCAGACCCTGGAACCCACAGACCCACTAACTCACATTCACACGTAACAATAGAACCTAAGGAGAACCACCGTCCATGTGGGTAGAACGTGTAGACAACACACAATATGTACAGGCAACCAGCAACCCTCTTACTGTAAGGCAACAGCATTGAACAACAGCACCACCTGACAATATGCACTCATGGGCAAAAGCTTTGGAATAAATGTTTAAAAGTAACTGCAGACGTTAGATCTTTCAATTTTTTTTTCGAATTTTTTTTTTTTTTTTTTACATTTGATATCTCCAGTATCTGCACTGACAGTTCACTCTGTAGGTTTCCTAAAATATATTAAATATTGAGCTCAAAGCATACACAAGGCTCATTAAATGAGAAAATAGTGAAAATGTCTTTTTTTTACCAACTTTTATAGTTTATCAAAAAGCTTTTTTGATCAAGAAAACACTTATAAATATTTCACTGCAAACATTTCTGATGTCCTTGCCTTTTTTTTTTTTTTGCAAATAAACCTTCTTGAATGTTACTCATTTGTTGTGTTTTGTTGCCTTCATTAAGACCAAGAACATGCTCTCTGTTCAGTTTAATTAGTTGAGTCGCTTCAGCGCCACCTGCAGGCCTGGACGGGATAAAGCATTCAAATGTGAATAAAAAAATAGACCCCTGGTGCAGACCTGTCTGTGCATTTTAAACATGATCCATTTAAGTTGGTTATAGCACCCCCTGCAGGCACGACGGGGTACTGACAAATCACTGCATATTTGGGCAACTTTAACGCATTGAGGGGCAACGACAAACTTAATGCATCGGGAAAAAAATCCAGGTTATCGCAACAAAGTTTCTTTTTTTTTTTTTTACAAAGTTATTTATTATGAATAAATATGTTACAAACAGTTTCCAAACACTGTACAAATCTTTACACCTTTATGGACAAGTGTTTGTGCATAAATAAAAAAAGGGAATATTATATATAATCAGTTTTAACAACACAGCTGGAAACCCACAAATTGCATAGATAGAAATGAAGCACCTTTTATTTTGTCAAATAAATGAAATCAGAAACATAGGTGAGTCGTAGAAAATTATTTTACCTGTACAAGACTCATGTTTTTACATGTAAATTTTTTTTGAACTGAGATTAAGCACGTATTACCCATTTTCCCATCATCCCAAACTCTGGTTGTCGTTCTAATCCCTGTATAATCCCACTGTCAGACACTGAGGAGGAGCAGGAGGAGTTCCTCCTCAGACTTGTCGACCAGATCCTTCAAAGACTCAGGCAGGAATAAAACAACGCCATTAAAGTTCTTGACAAAACTCAATATGATCTCTAATTACTCTGCGCTGGGTGATAATCTACACGTTTGGAATAATCTGGGAAGAAGAGTACAAGGAAACAACCGAGTCTGGACCATCACAGATCCACAAAAGTCATTTACAGAGATAAATTTAGGTTTTCAACAAATACAAAGCTGCAAATTTAAAAAAAAGAGCCATTTTTTCCTCTTTTAAAGCCAGAACTGCACTTTTACAGTTTTTAATAATTTCATCTCAGATTTACCATCAGAGCAGAAGAAATCTGCAAAACTGTGGCTGCTGGAAACATCAGGAAGAGTCAAAACACGATGGATTATTGAAACCAAAGCATGTCGGTGTTTAACTAATGGCAACTTTTGCTAAAATTTACCAACTTTCTGCTCAAACTTCTGGACAAACGTGCTCTCGGAGAACAAAAAATTGTAAAAAAAAAAAAAAAAAAAAAAAAGTGTAACCTAGAGATGTCCTACATGTACATCCATCTACATATATGTATGTAAATACAAATATTATTTGCTTTGCACATTTACTGAGCTATTGTGATACATGATTTGTTAGATGAGAAGTGATTTGTTGATTAAATGTATTGAACCCATGTTGATCTGAGCTGAGATTTACATTTATGCACGATGTGCAATAATGTCCTGATTTCAGTCTGTGGTGAAAAGACATTTTTAGGCTGTGATCTTTTCCAGTGTTGCAGGGTCCACAGGGAAACGAAGCTCATTTCCCTGTGGAGACGTCAGTATTTCTGGCCACTGGACAAGATCACATGGAACATGGTCTCACTGTACACTGTAATATGTCTCCACCTTTAATTTGTGGCTGAAAAATAACACCAGTTTTCGCTGCAGAAGCCACAGACCCTCAGGACCTCCACTGCTGAGGGAGGACTTTTCTCTGGTAGGACAACGCTGGGGTTCTTCTCTGATGGTTGTGTTTGCGTTGCTTGGACCAGGCTGGAATTCTGGGCCACAGATGGACGAGGATCAGAGCTTCATGGACAGAGAAGGATTCTCCGCTGGACTCTGCCAATCTGACACACACAGAGGAAACAGTAACAGTTAAAGGAAAGCATAAAGGATGGCCTGTAAAATGCTGGTGAAATTATGTTATATCTCTACATATATGTGTGTGAATACATGCATGCATATATAAATATACATATATTGATATACATCACATACACAAATACATTTTTCAATTTTATTTAAAAAAAAAAACATTTCGCTTTGATACTTTATATGGCGAATGACTACTTGCATACACATATATACACGTATACACATATATGCATGCATACTTATATGCATATGTACACATATAAACACATACATACACATATCAACATACATACGCATGTATACACACACATATATACATGCATACATATAAACATATGTACACATATACATACATATATACACATGTATACACATATATGCATGTATAGTTATATACATATGTACACAAACACATGTATACACATAAACACACATGCACATATATACACACATAAACATACATATATACACATATACACATATATACACGTGTACACATATATACATACATATATACACGTGTACACATATATACATACATATATACACATGTACACATATATACATACATATATACACATGTGTACACATATATACATACATATATACACATGTGTACACATATATGCATGCATACTTATATACATATTTACACATAAACATACATACACATGTATACACACATATATATACATGCATACATATTTATATATGAACATACATATGCAACATTAAAATAATGATTAAAATAATAATAATAATAAAAAGACATTTAAATAATCAAACCTTTTGTTGACCAATCACTTACCAGTTTCCATCTCTACTTCCATATTGCTGCAGGTGAAGGTAAAGGCAGAAGGAACAGTGTGATATTAATCTCTGACTCAATCACTCTGTTCCTGAACATAAACACTGATCAAAAAATTGTCCCAAATTATTTCTGCAAACCACAACAGAGGGGATGAGGGGTTACCATGACAACCAGGGTAAAGTGACTTTGTTTATTACTTCTCTTTATTACAGAACACTAGGTGTATTTCTTTGATATTTTGTTGAAGGTTTATTTTTAGAGTTCCACAGACCCACGGCTGGCAGCGGAGGTTACCTTGAGAAGGTATCATCCAGTCCTTCCTCCACGTCCTGTGAAGACATAAATAATACAAATCAATACACACAGTGTTTTACACCCGCTCCACTGCTTTCAGGTACTTTTGTTTTATTCAAAACCACCAGGAACATTCTTCCAGCGCCGATGGTGCCGTCTAATATTTTTAGAACTTCCCCTTTCCTATTCCTTGAGAAAAACCTCAAACATCTCAACACACAGAGAAAGAATTTGTTTGGGCTTCAAATAAATATTTGTTAAAAAAAAAAAAAAAAAACTTTAAGAAAAACATTCAAATGAATTTGACACCCTCTAGTGGCGAGTATTAGTAAGTGCTTTTGTTGCAACAACAATGCATTTTCCACACAGCAAGGGAAATGATTATAATACCCCAGAGATAAATTTTCAGTCTGACCAATGAAATTACCCAGGAGTCGTGTTTGATTGGTCGCCTCCTGGTGGGGTTACTGCGAGGTGACGGCGAGCTGAGGGAGGCGGAGAAGAAAGGCCTCCGGAGTTTCTCCTCCGACCTGACGGGCTGCTGTGCTTCTGAGTGCGAGGAGGTGAAACGTTGACAGGAGCAGCAGGAGACACATGGAGACAGGGACAAAAGAGCAGAGAGTATAAAAACATGTGGAGTCAGTAGAGGCAGCAGCGAGACGTGTCTTTAAAACGTTAATACGACTCAGTGAGTTTCTTTATCTGTCTCCAGGCCACGACCACTGGGAGTGGAACAGATTTTAATTGAAAGGAGGCGAGAAAAGTACGGGCCTTAAGTAACAACAGGCTGAATGGACGACTAAGTCTGAACCACTGCAGCCCCGAAGGAGGAGGAGGAGGAGGAGGAGGAGGAAGAGGAGCAGGAGCATAATCTGGCTCTAAATGTCACAGCAACTGAAGAAAAACTTCAGCTGTTGGCTCTCAGAGTGTGTGTGTGAGAGCGAGACAGTGAGGACAGACAGAGACATGGAGACATAAGGCAGAGGTAGGAGTCTGATTGTCTCGTCCTCATCTCAGAGATTGAAACAATCCTCATAATTAATAAACCCAGTGATACGTGATGATATTATTAATAATCATCTAATAAACAGATAGAATATTGAGAAATAAACCAGAAAAATAAAACGGAATAAAATACATCGCCTCAATATACGTAGTTATTTTATTTTGTGCCCCCTAGTGGCTGGTTTACCACTAGAGAAAATATAGTCAGACATTGTCAAGATCCCAAGTATTTGTCAGCCAGACAAACGTTAGTTTATGTTGCAGAGTGATAGTTGCAGGAAATGGGCCTCTAGACACCATCACCCACCATAGTCACCCACCTGGTGCCTGTGGGCACCTGGTAGCCTCATGGTCTACCAAAGGTGCCTGCCAAAACTAGTCAGAAACGGGTCGAAACAGTTCTGTTCCTGCGCATTTTGAGCAGAGCTTGCAATGAACTATGCAACCATGATGTTCAGAGGACGGACAGAGGATACATTGGTAGAAGAAGGATCCTAGAGATGGAGCTACCAGGTAGGAGACAAAGAGGAGATTGATGGATGCAGTGAGGGAGGACATGGAGGTAGTTGGAGACAAAGTAGAAGATACAGAGGACAGGGCGAGGCAACCAGTGGATTTGAACCTGGAACCCTCTGGGCCCAAGTCTGGTTCCTGATCCACTAGGCCACTACTTCTGTGTCACAGACACAAACCCACCTGCTGGGACACACTGAGTGTCTGCTGTCTCCGTCTGTGCGTTGGCGGCTGCACAGGAACAGCAGCTCCGAGGCTT
>JAFBJS010001215.1:272974-298152 GCA_016785265.1 Paraplagusia blochii
AGCTACCAGGTAGGAGACAAAGAGGAGGTTGATGGATGCAGTGAGGGAGGACATGGAGGTAGTTGGAGTCAGAGTTGAGGACACAGAGGACAGGGGGAGATGGAAAATGTTGACTCGCTGTGGCAACCCCTGAGAAAAGGACCAAGCTGAATTGAATAAAAAAAGAAATACCGGTCTTCTTCATACCTCATAGGCCATGATCTTCTCCGTGTTGGACCTGGGAAGAACTGGTTCCCAGTGCAGCTCTATCTGGGATGCTGATAAAGCCTGACCAAACACTCCTGATGGCGCCTCAGTGGGCTCTAAGGACAACATCAATTATTCATGGTTGCAATTAAGAAATGGAACATATTTAAAAAAACAACTTTGTGTTTCATCTACAATACCTTCTTCTGCAGATAAAATCCTCACAACAGGGCTGTATGGACCCTCGCCCCGGCTGTTGAAGGTCCCCACCTTAACGTCAAACACAGACAGCGGACGGACGCTGCTGTTTTTGTAAACGTATCTGGAGGCATCAGCTGATGCCAGTGCCGTTTTCATCCAGGTGAGGCCGCCAAGCAGACGGAAAGCCACAATGTAACCAAAGTCCTCTCCACTCTGTTGTTCCTCCGGAACAGGCTTAGTTAGGAGAGACGACACAAGTTACCCTCCACACAAACACCAGGGTTAGTTACATTAGTCAGTTACACAACTCAGAAGTTAATAAATGTTCACACAAATCCATCTGTCCACACACGTGCATTTAGAGAACACTACAAGAATAACAGAAAACACCTCCCAAGTGATGACGACTTCTCCTCCAGCTCCTCCACCTCCGCTCACATTAGCAGGTGCAACCTTAGGAGCTGGACGGGCAAAAAATAAAAAAGATGCTCAGTTCACGTGAGGGCGCGTGTAAAGCAGGTGGTGATGATTCTAAAAATTCACAGATGTGAAGAAGGCGACAAACAGCTGCTCCTATAGAAGCTGTAACTAACATCAGTCGACCCCTGAAGAAGGATTGAGGTGAGGATGAAATCAGACGTTTTTTTTTTTTCCTTTTATTTCGATGATGGATCCTGAAATTCTGATCTAATGAATCAAACCAACCTCAGTGATTAATTATCAATTCCTACTCCCATCGTTAGCAGCTCCGTCGAGTTTTATTTACCCATAACCTGTTAGTTAGAGGAAGCGCAAATGAAGAGAATCACCTGCTGCTTTGGTTCGTATCTGTTGTGATGCCACGCTGGGTTCTCCAACACCTACACTGTTAATTGCCACCACCCGGAATTCATAATCCACCCAAGGATTCAAATCTTTGACTTTAGCTCGGGTCATACGTCCACGCACAGAATCGGGAACTAGGATGAAAAAAAAATTAAACAACTTTTTTATTGAAAAACAGCTTAATGGGAGGAGGTGGTTAACATAAAAAAATAAATGTAATACGATATAGATCATATTATATTTAATATAAATGTAATATTATTTACAAATATTACATTTGCACATCCTTTTTTCCCATCATAAACCTTCGCGATCCTAATCAACAGACATAACATTCTTATTGTTATCATTGTCCATAACTGAACATTTATAAGGATTATATTGTTGACTGAGTTAACTATTAGTAACACTCATGTCAAAACAAAAATCACAAATTACAGTGCACTTACAAAAAAACATTCTCACGCGACCCACCTTTAGGTCCAGACCCAGTGATTGAGAAACAATGATCTAGGACAATGTTCTTCAACCTTTTTTGTGCCACGGACGAGTTAAATGTCTTGTACTATTTACACATAACGATCGTTAAATTGTGGAATATAAATACCCCTTAATTAAATGAAATTTCGGGTGTTCTGAAATATTTTCCTACCTATAAAATCTTCCTACCCAAATTAACTGTGCACCCACACAACAAGTGTTTCCCAAGAGCACATAGCCTATAATTTTCTGCTACCAGACCGGTATACAAAGTCAGAATCTTGTATCGATGACTCTGCGTCCTTTTGAGTTTATTGTTGTTGTCTTTTGTCTTTTGTTGACATGGTTATGGATCAAGTGGAAGTAAAAGACAGATGGGGCATCAATTTGATTGTGGTACCGTAAGTTCTCTTACTGCCGTTCTGCAAGAATGTAACTCAAATATAGATTTTTTAGAGGCTCAAATCCAAACTAGTTGTTATTTCAATTTTGTCACTCAGTTGCCTCGGGCAAAGTCGATGTCTTATCCATGTTTAAAATACATCTACAGTCAGAGCATCTTTAAGGTTTCACTCCAAACAGCTTAGGAGAAATCAAGTTTTCATGCTTGGAATTAACTGGCAATTCAATGAGATGTATTTTTGTCGACTGGAAAACACATCACATCACATCTTAACTGTGATGTCAAACAAAGTGTTACCTGTCCTCACAGTCTGCCAGCCGAAGGAGAAAGGTGTCCTGGCCTGCACAATGTACATTGTTACAGGACTGTGGTTGTCAGGCCCGGAGCCCCAGGACAGTGTCACCGTTGTATCTGTAATGTCACTCACCACCAGGCCCTCGGGGGCTCCAGGTGGTCCTGCAACACCCAGAAACACACACACACAAACACACACACACACACACACACACAGATGCCGTTTTCTACATCAGCCCCAGAACAGCAGCAGTGAAAATGAGATGTTAAACTCTCGGTAAAAACAAACTAAGACCAGATCAGATAAGTTTATTATTTATTATTTAACGTAATGTTCAACATTGGTACATTTCACTCTTTCCATCATTGAAACTGCCCTATATTATAAACTTTAACTCCTTTTTTATATTACGGGTATATTACTTGGATCAAAATGTCACTTAAAAGTACGACATGAAGTGTTTGACTGCAGCACAGATGATCGAAATGTTGAGTTGCAGCAACAGTTTTAAATAACTTGATCAAAGTTGTCAACTAACTCATTCTTTTGTTTTTATTATGAATATTTTTACCGTAAGATTGTGTCTTATAGCCGTCAAAATGTCCACATTTTTAATCTGAATAATGGAAGCGCAGCTGGAGAATTATCACCATGAATGATGACTTTAATTATAAATTAAGAAATCTTGATTTATGTGGACATATCAACCTGCTGAAATGTCAAAGTGATCTACATGTACTGGATGAGAAAGACAAAACCAGCAGGAAGATGTTTTTGTCCTCACAAGGGACTTTGTCATTAATATGGACAAATGTCAAGAAAAAGCAAATATGCAACTCAAACTTAACTTTCTCAAAGTTGGTGGATTTAAGTCATTAATGTTGATGGTTATGATTAATCGATTGACAAAAATAGAAAACCATTGTCTCCACCTGTGATCAATAAGTCTGGTCTGACCACAGGCTGTGAAAGCAAAACCACGTGTGTGTCTACACAACATGTTGACGGAGTTTAATCTGATTAATTTTGACAAATCATTAACATAATAAAGGCTGTCATTCTGACAGGCCTGGTCTTCTAAGCATGGTTACATATTTGAAGGAGGAACAGAGGAGCAGAGGAGGAGAGGAGGAGGTATCAATGGGTATCAGATGATCAGAAGGTCCAGATTATTTAAGATGTTGAGTTGAGACAATTATTTACATACATAAATTTAGCAACTTTATTACCCACTCTAGCCTAGACTTTATAATTATTTCCCAAACAATGACATGCATAACATATCAGTTTAATTTAAGGGTCTCAAACTTGTGGCCCGTGGGCCATCGGTGGCCCGTGGAGTAATATTTTGTGGCCCCCACTTTAATGTAAAAGTTGAATGTTAGCCCACAATGTTTATAGATAGATTCTACAGCAAGTCAATGCTAAGATAGCATGCTAAAAATGCTAAAAAAGTGGTTTTGTTT
Source organism: Paraplagusia blochii (assembly GCA_016785265.1). Lineage (NCBI taxonomy): Eukaryota > Metazoa > Chordata > Actinopteri > Pleuronectiformes > Cynoglossidae > Paraplagusia > Paraplagusia blochii. Next base: position 276,831 of record JAFBJS010001215.1, read on the forward strand.
GATGCACTCAGTGATAGACGCTGCTGCGGATAAATGTGAGAATTACAAAGAATTACTGGTTTAATGTATTAATTGAAACACTCAGGTTCAATGGACATATAATATATAATTTTTTACATAAGACTGAGCAGTTTGTTCTACTCTTCTAAGGTCTTCCATCCTTCTGCTTCATACCAGAAGCCTAAAGTGATGCAGAACATTCAGGAGACGTTTCACGGCGTCAAAGTAGAGTGGACTTTAAGCAAACACCAGAACCTGCGCACATAAACCTGAGTCGTACCTCTGACTGTTAGCTCTGCAGCTGCTGATACTGTGTCCACCTCAGTCTTCACCACACACACATACTTTCCAGAATGCTTCAGCTGTGTGTTCTTCACCATCAGGTCTCCTGTGAAGCCCTAACAACAAACACAAGTACAGAAATAGACACATAAACAGACAAGAATAAGTAAATTAATAACTAATATATAGAGCAGGTCCCTGGATACAGTTGTTCATGTTACGAACATTTTAGTTTTAACTGCTCAACCTGAGCTCGAGTCTTTCACTCAACACTGTTGTACCGTCTCGATAACTGCCACTTGCTTGGTTTTTTTTATTGTCATTTTTCCTTTCACTCTAATTTGTTTTTAGTCATTTTTACGAGTCGATGCGCTCTTAGGTATCAGGGTTAGGGATCTGTGGAATCATCCTTTATTAAATCCAGATTTTTGAAGCCATTAACACAAATCAAGGACTAGTAAAAAAATCAAATGTACAACAACCTTGTTGATGAGCTACATGGGACCGTTGCCAGAGCCGTAAAGTTGCTTTGCTCTAGAAGGACTCGGCTAAAAGACGCATGAATCTTGTGATCGCAGAAATACAGGCTCCTTTATTTATCTTGGGAGAAGTTGATTGATTTTCTCATACAGAAAGATCACCTCAGGCCAGGAGGAAAGTCATCCAGGTTACAGGTTTTCCCTCCAGACACAACGCTCTGAAAACAGCTGCTGGCATCTCTGAATTAAATGTGCACATTTGTGACAGATAACAGGAAACAAAAGGCTATATATAAACAATAATTTCCCAAGTGCATTTCTTTGAATGCACACGACTCAAGGTATGTTTTATAAGTTTGACATTTTGACAAGAACTATTTTTTTAGCCTGAAAGTAGGAGCACGATGAGACAATTAGCTTAGATAAGGATAGTGGAAGTGGAAAATATTGTAACAGGAAGATGCCATATACCAGGATATGTTTCCTCAAAAACACACAATCCATCCAATCCATTAATTTGTTTTTCTGTTACCAAGTTGCTGCAGTTTGAGCAGAGACTTCAACTCTCCTGGGACAAATTGACCAGGGGACATGGAGACAGAAATATCTCAGAAAGAATAAATAAAAAAGCAGGAATCCACAAATGTACTTTCAAAATTCCCAAATGCATTTTAAGAATAAACACACAGAAATAATACTTCAAATGTATTTGAAAAATTTACAAATTAAATACATTTGTGAATTGTTGTATGCATATTTAAATTGTGCTTTTATTTTGTAAAATTGCCTTCATTAGTCTGTGGATTTTTGAGAATTTCCTAGCGCCGACCTGATTCCAAAATGCATTGTTTCTACCTGTGGCCTGTCAGCAGCCAATCACAGGACTGTATCCCCACGAGGTCATCATGTGACGTCATCTGTCCTTAATGCATTTGTTAATTTTGAAAATTATTGGTGGATCCCTGCTCATGTGACTATTCTGGCTTCATAGCATACATTGCATATATTGTAATAATATCTTACGTAATTGTTACCTCAAACTTTGTAGTGAATGCTGTGTAATTCCGGTTGCCAAGCAACGACATTTCATTGTCAGACTCACTGTTGTGTTTCCGTGCAATGACAATAAAGGAAGTCTTAGTCTAAGTCTACGTCTGTAGGGACTGGGACATCAGGGAACCTTCCTGTGGGTAATGAGCCAATTGGGAGGCGTCTATTTAAAGAAACCTGTACTTAGTTAATTGAAGCAGAGATTGTCCCAAGTATAAACCATTACCTTCAGACAATCTCCATTGTCGCCCACGGAAATCTCTCAAACACAAACCCACACTTTGAATCTATGGTGTGGAGAGGAGGCCATCCATTTGTGTTGGTTTTGCAGAACCACAACTGAGTTCTCTGGGTCTAAACACATCGAGCGACTAAATCCCAACACTTGACACTCTGTTCAGAGGCAGAGACCAAATTATAGCTTGTTTCTGTCCACGGAATAAAAAGTCTGTGACAAGGTTCAACGGCTCAGAAGCTTTGAAGGTAGAAGACGACACATTTGTCACGACAGCTTTGAGAGGGACTTATAAACACGCCAATCCAGATGCTTTCAACGCTTGAAAGAGAAGGTGATGAGACACAGTAGTAACTGAATCACTCCTGGTTGTTTACCCCACGTCAGTAGTTCATATATATGATACCGCACTGACAATGTACGTCACACAATGTAACATAATAGGATACATTTTTTTTTTGTTAGACACTGCAACATGGTATCAATTCCATATCTTTTCCATTCAGTGTGCAGCTGGCAGTCGCACTAGTGCCCCCTACGTGTCATGCAGTTAAGTGGAACTGGACTCAGGTAACAGATCTGTGTTCCATAATTAAATTTTGACCTAACGACAATCCTGGTTATTGCACTGATCACTATAAAAAACACAATTTTGAGGATGGAAGATCATCATTATATTAGATTTCTGATGTTTTTATTGATTTCTATAAAATGTCCTTTGGTCCCACCGAGAGCCAGACTTCACTGCTGCAGAAATGTTCCAGGCTGAAAAAGCTTGTGTTGTCAGGAGCCTTAATATCAGCCACTCTCCGTAATGTTTATAGGTCAAATCCTTGGCCCTAATACCCCAGTAATGTGTTCAGCTGCATTACACTCACCCCTCCAATCATTTCAAAGTTCTCCTGTCTGCTGAAATCAATGGCTTTCCCGTTGAAAAACCACTTGAAGGTGGGGGTCAGGCTTGGATCAGTGAACACCTCGCATGGCAACACCAGGCTCTGTCCAGCACTCGCATCCAAATTTAGTGGCGGAACGACTATCCTGGTCGGTTCTGCAGCAGGAAAAGGAGAAGAATTATGTCAGATGATCATGGAAGAACCTGCCAAATGAGGGAGTTAATACGATTACATTTTGCAGGAGTAGAGAGACATATTCTGCTCTATTAGTGTAATCAAATGGCCTTAATAATGTCTCTAAGTGTCTGATACGTCTCTGTGATGAATAATTAAACATCACATTCAGGCTGTCAGCAAAGACTAAGAGTTCTTTCCTTATATTTGGAGGATTTTTTACACATTTCACTGTTCTTTTTAAGTGAAATGTTGCTGAAAACCTGATCTTTACTCACAGCCAGTGCCTCTGCTTCATAACTCACACCTGACACACAGTACAGTAACCAAAGACGACTTACACATCTGTCAAAAACCAGCAACATAAAAAAAGCTGGATGTTTCATTATCAATTTAATGCTTCAGCTGTTTCTCTCTCTCCTGACAAGAGTCCACACCTTAGGCTTAGAAGGTAAAAAAAGAACAAAACAAAAAACAAATACCTTTCACCTGCAACGTCCCTGTGCTGCTGGATGTTCCAAAATGGTTGGTGGCCACACACGTGTACATGCCTCCGTCAGACTTGGAGATGTTGGTGATACGGAGAGTTCCATCCTCCATTATAGTCTGTCTGAGAAAGAAGAAAAAACTGAAACAGCATGTCGCCAGTGTTTATCGCAGCATTTGGTATTTGGGTAATTAATGGAGGCGGCGTGATAAAGATCAAATGCTCTACTTCCTGTCTGGGATCTAAGGTCTAATCCCTAAAGCCAATAAAACCCTATTTAATTATACCACTAATTACCATGTGATAAACACGTTTTAACTCCGACGTCTTTTTAACTCCAGCTTAGCATAAGAAGCACAATGGTCCACAAGCTCATTACTTTAGTGACTATCTCCAGACATGGGTTCATTGAGACACATTGGATTTCTGGTTCCGTTAACTGTTAATTAACGTCATCCATGGAGCTCATTGATTCTCCAAGACTGCACTTAATTTATTTATCATAAGCAATATTTCATGAGTTGGACACTGACTGAGACATGTCAAACCCAGGCCTGGGGGCCACAGTTCAATTACATTTGTCCTCTGAGATCATATTTAATGTGTACTGGAGTTGGCCAGACAGTCTACAGATCCGAATATACGTCAAGGATTTATAGAATTAGTGTTATATAATATTTAGAACTTCTTTAAATGGTTTATCTAAACCAAAGACATGATTCACATTTGATTCTGTAGGAGAAAAAAAAACCCAAAAATGTTTAATAAAGTTTGATGTGGAGGAAAATTTTCTTTGTTCTGAGTGAAGCTCATTTTTTTTCAGATCCATTAGAATCAGTTCTAAGCATCAATGTACTTGTCTAATCAGTATAAACCAATTGTTGGTGATTATTGAGATGAACAAGAAGATGGGATAATGTGTGTTTGATGATCATTTCTAATAAACTGGGTTATTTTTCCCGACAATCAGTGGTTTTGTTGTTTGTGGACCAATCAAATGATTAATCTGGCGTTGAAAATAAGGATATTGAATCTATAACTTTTTATATAGTTTATATTATTTTGCAGGTTGGTGATATTAAAGTTTTTTTGTTTCCCTGTTCTGCCTTTTAGTGAATGGCATATGTTTTATTTATATAACATCAATGCAAGGTGAATTGATTTGACACAAAAACATTCCTAAAACCCTGCTCTTCCATCCTAAGAAGAATCTACACCCAAACAAATGTAGTTTGTTTACTTTACACAACACTGTGGAGAAAAAAAAGTTATGTTTTAATGCAAGATAAAAAAAAAAAAAACATGCATGACCAAAAACAATATTTTGAAGAGAAGACAAATATTATTAAGGCAAAAGAAGATCAGAAAAAACTTAAAATCCCACATATCTAAACCCCTGCAAAAGAAACTTGCAGAATATAATGAGCTGTTCTTGTTTGACTTGTGACTAACAGACATAGAGACTGTTTAAAAAACATTTATATTTAGTTGAAATACTCTGTTTGAAGCCTGGTCCTGTTTAGTTGAACACAAGTTCAAATTGAGGAAAGAAATAAATCTCCTGCTAGTTTGAGCCTTTACTTTATTAGACTAAAGTCCAGGGGTCTCAAAGTCAAACAAGTTGAGGGCCACCACACTAACTATCATTTCACGAAGGGCCACGTCAGCTTTCAGTGTTCAATACAAAATAAAAATGTAATAAAAAATCTGTTTCCCAGATTCTGTGCAACACTGAACCAGAAGGAGGCTGTGGATCAGGGTTTGGAGAACAAATCTATAAAATAATATTATAAATTCAACTTTCACATCAAGGGGAGGGCCGCAAAATATCGTTCCACGGGCTACAAATGGCCCACGGGCCACATGTTTGAGACAGCTGCTATAGTCTATATTAACATTAGGTCATTGTGATATAGTGAACTATTATCTTCTGCCGTCTAAACATTTGTTTTTTGGACTTTTTGGAGTCTTGGTTCATATAAATCCTAAGACAATAAAACAAATTTACATTTTTTACAATTTATTTGAGTCGGTTTGTTTCAAATTCTGGTCCAGCCACTATGTAGCCTTTGGCTTTTACAGCCTGGACAAACATTTACCTCCTTTTTCCTTTCAACAAACACATCCTGATGACTGCTCCCACGCTGAGCTGCTACTGACTGTGTGCATTAGTATGTGGGTAAAAGCCAGGCACAACAACAACAACAACAACAACAACAAGCTGTTTCTTTTAATTCATAGGTGGAGCCCCAGACGTTAAATCATGACTCGGTGTGACCCTCCATGCAGCCAGGGCTGGACCTTCTCTGACGGCTGGACTGAGATCTTTTTCTCGGTGTTTGTCCAACAGCAACAGTGTCCTTACTTCTACATTCAGCAGTTTGTCTGCTTTGAGGAGGGTTGTGGGATGTTGACCGCTTTGAACTTTCAAACAACTAAATTGTACTGTGCTCTCCATGTGGTCCTGATGGACTCAGGGTCACGGCCTCACTCTCACGTCCAGCAGAAGACATCAGTCAAAGCTTCTGTACGTCAGCAGAAAAACAACATCGCCATCTTTGCGAGGATTCTGGGTTTCTGACTGACAAGAAATTACTTTCTTGCCCTGACGGCGGTTGAGTGATGCCACCCACGTCCCCTTTTGTTCAAAGGCATAAATAACAATGAGTCCCAGAAATGAACACAACCAGGGGCAGAAACCCTTTAACTGAGGCCACTGAAGGCATGAGCGCCGGTGCATGCCGTACAATATCTTACCTTTTGCTGTCCTTCAGCTGTTCACCTCCTCTCCACCAGGATATTGTAGCTCGGGGGGACGCACGGGGCCGACACTCTAAAACAGCCTCGCCCCCCTTCTGGATGACGGTGGACTTTCTCACCGGGCGCTGTGTGAAGTCAGGTGGGGAGGCTGTGGAGCAAACACGTGTCAACTTGTTCCTTAAGTAGCAGCTGCGCAGCTGCCACAAATGTCAAGAGCGTCTGTGGTAATTAGGGGAGTTTTAATTGACTTTGTTTGAAAAGAGCAAAGCCACAATTAAAGGAGCTTCTATTTGAGGCTGTTTTGTGTCATTTTTTTAGAACTTTCAACTTTGAGAACTGTTTTAATCTCCACAACAATTGATTTCATCCTAAAACTAATTGAAACTGTGCAATTGGTTTGTTGAGGACAAATGAGGAGTGGAAAGGCTGCAGGAACACAGGTTAAACCAAGTTACTCTAACTGGATAGAACCAAGTGAGACGCACACATTTTTGGAACTTTTGTTTTTTTACGTATTTACGAAAATAACATATTGGTGTGAAAAAAAAACCTCCTATCATTACATTGTCACTTTTATGCTGTACATCAATGAATGTTAACCTGCCATTGTGTCACAACTGATGTCTCCAGATTTACTGTATATGTATTTAGTCTAAGTCAATGAGATGATTGATTGTGATCCAGTCTAATGAGTTATTTCCTAGTGGTGCTAAGGTGCTATAACAGCTAGAGCACCAGATAAATCAGGACATATTTTCATCTTAGTAGAATAAAAAAATCCCATCCAGTTTTGGACCTGGTGAAACTAAAAGACAATTCAATCAGAAAGTGTTTTTTATTGGTATAAATCAAGTTAGAATTACTCTTAGTTTTGAAAAACATCTGACTAGACACTGTTATGTCTGTCTCTTGTATAAAACCTTGTTTTTTTGTTGAATATAGATGGATTTTTCCTTTCATACACATTGAATTGCATTTTTATAGAGACAAACTTCTACACAAGTAGATTGAATCCATCTACTCACCGTTTATGTAAGTATTTTTGTTACAGTAAAATAATATAAAACATTCTTGGGACATTTGTGAGGTTTTGTGCAATAATCATGTTGAACAAACTCCTCACCTACAACCTTAAGCTCAGCACTGGCATACAAAGCTCCATGTTCATTCTCCGACACACACTGATACATTCCCGAGTCTGCCTGGCTTATGCTGGATATGGTCAGTCGACCAGCGTCCACATGGACCCGGCCCTGTACAGGCAGGAGTTAAAACAGAATCCTCCATGAAGCAGTTTTTATTTTTTACAATATTAGGAGTCAGAAAAGATCGCCTCACCTCTGCTGATAGTCGCTGACCATTTTTTAGCCACCTGTATGTAGGGTCAGGCCTACCGCTGGCTTTACACTCCCACTGCAGGTGGCCATTTATCGCCATGTGAGCATCTTTCAGTGTCTGCAACCACTGCAAATGTTCCACATCTGTAAGAAATGACATTTCAATGGATTAATACAAAGAGAAAACTATGTTGACGACGACTGAGATCATTTCAATTTCTGCTCTTACCTTATTAAAAATAATTTTAATAATAAAAATAATTTTAAAAAAGTTGGCATTAATCAAAGTCTTAGAAATTCCAAGACAGATTTATTAAAAACTAAGAAATAACATGCTTTCAGCCTGTGCCTGCAGGTGGTGTAGTCCTTTTTTAGAACTGTGCATTATAATTTTGTTTTTAATGATACGTTTCACGACTATTTCATCTTTCTCTAGTGTTACCACCTCCTGCTTCATCCTTTTTAAGTGGTTTCTTAGTAAAATACTGACTATAAAGCACAGTGATGTGTATTTACAAGGCTGCTTCTATACCCTGACATTTTTAACATCCATTTAAAAGCTGCCATCTTCATCTTTTTTTGTCGTCTATACAGTCTATGAATTAAACCTGTGTTTATTCATTAAGTTCTCAACTCGGATAACAGCTTTAATCAGTCTGAAGACAGAGGAGTTGGTAAATGTCAAGTTTACTCGTAAATCATCCTGACATTCTAAATGAATGCCAAAAACCAAATCACAGCTCAGTTCAAGAATTAATCTTTGCCAAGTGTAGAGTAAATACAACACATTCACTTCAGGTTCCTCAAATGTGTATCAACTGAAGAATTCAAATGTGATTTTAATCTAACATTTCAACAGCCGTGAAAAGAAAAAGAGACAACAAAGTTCTCACTGTGGTAAATAAGTTGTCCTCTAGCGACATTTCGTCCTCGGCTGTTTTCAGCCACACACTCATAAACACCAGCATCCTCGGGCCGGAAATATGGAATCTCCAGAACTGTGTTGGAGTGATTGATCTTAATCTTGCCAGGGAGTGGATTTCCATCTGCTCTCCTCCACGAGATGTCAGGCACGGGGCTGCAGAGGGCACACGAAAAAGCCTGGAGTTGGACACATTTCTCAGCTCAAACCCACTAAGGACATTTTTGCTGTCATTGTTGTCACCTCGTATGTAGCAACACAGGATGTGGGGCTGGAAATATGTCCAGTTGGGTTTTGACACTTACTTTCCTAAGGCAAAGCATTCCAGCTTCACAGATGATCCTTTGGAGACGTGTAAGATGTTTGGAAACTGCACCTCAATCTTTGGTTCATATTCACCCATCACCACTGCGTTAGACACAAAAGTGAGTTGTTTGAAATAACTATCGCTTTAGGGGACAGAACGCTTTGTTAGGTGGTGTAAAAATGTGTTTGCATAAAGACTCCACCACAAGGTTTTGTGGAGTAATACTCGGTTTTTCACAAAAATGTGCCATAAACCAGTAGAATAATCATAGATAAACAGTTCTTCCGTTCATGCCTTTGTGTGCACATGTCCTACTTACCGTCCCTTCGCACCACCACAGGTGTGGGGGGGCTAAAAACTGTCACGTTGGTCATCATGTTCCTTACAGTACAAGTATAGTTTCCCGCATCCAAGGCCTCCACCTTGGCTATGTACAGGTTCCCTGTCCTCTGAGAGACAAACCGACGCATGTCCTGTTGCAGGAAGTTGCGCTGTCCATTGAAACCCCACGAATACCTCGTTTCTAAAGGAACATATAACAAAGACATCATGTATTGGAAAACTAAATCACATAAAGAGGTATTTTCTACTATTATTTCAATATTTTTCAAAGACCCAGAAAGACGCAGAAAGATTCTCAGAACACACACAGACAAAGTGTCCGTGACATCGATTTCCGCCACACAGTACATTCATAGTAACAGTGCAAAAAGAAAACACAGTTTCTTTAAAGGTTCTTTGTGCAACAACAACTCTGATTCTCCAAAGCATGGGCTCCAAGGAGCTCTCAAAGTTCTCCCAGATATCAGGTCCTACGGTGAAGGAAGTGTCACTGCTCATGCTACTGGCATTTTCAATTTTATTTTTACTGGTTATAAACTACTGCTTTTACTAAGATAGTGTGTCAAAAATTCCAAAGAGTTTTAATTATAAATAACTCAGTAACTAAACCATGTTGGTAAGTTGCCTTTTCAACTTCTCTGACAGCTTTAAAAAATGTCTTTATCAAGTGCTGTGTCTGTTTTTACTAACAAAAGTGAGTCTTTTAAAACCCGATCAGAAACCAGATTTCTAAACCTGTTATTAACATAAAACATTTTCAACAGGTTCTTTCTTTTTCCAAAGCTGAAGGAACATTCAACGCAGCTGGATTTCTGTCTTTTTATGCGTCAAAGAATCAAGATGTGACTAGTTGATAAAAAACATCCATAAATTCCACCAAGAAGACATTCACAGTTTGGAGAAAGGTTCAGTTTACTGACTCACATGGAGTTGGTCAAAGAATATTTACGGCATTTTAATGTTTTGAGTTTGATAAATGTACAAGTGGCTCAACCAACATAGAGGCAACTCAGTTGGAGCAACACCAACAACTAAAGTCAAAAAGTACAGAAGCAAGATGAAGCAAGAAGTGAGAGTTGGCGGAGACAGAAGAGCACAGAGGTCCAGAGGAAATGTCCTTTTCTCTGTCTGGCGTTGGAACGCATTGTTTATCTGTTGTCTTCAAATGGTGAAGACTTTTAGAAACACGTCGGTTCAAACAAGGAAATCCTAATGTTAGAGACTTTACAATAAACTTGACCATTAGTGCCGTGCACTGGTGTCTGCAGTCAGACTTTTTTAACTGGACAAACATCAAAAAGACTCAGAGAGTCAAAAAGCTGAATTAAAATCATGATAAAAGTCCAGCGATGCTGGCAGAGCGTTGGTGATGAGGGACTATCAGAGACGAGTCAGTTAAAGAGCCGTGGCCTCAGAGCAACAGAGGACTTGTAGGCACACGATCATGGGTGTTTCAACAGATTAATTCCCAACACGACCCAATTCAGACCACTTACCTATTGACTGCTTAAAGGGGCTTAAAATTCCTTTCTCCTTTAATGAGCATCTCTGCATCACTTTGCTCCTTTAAGTGGAGCATCTTCCAGCATTAACGGAGGCTTTGGCAGAAGTTTAAACAGCTTTTTAACCTCTTTCTTCCTCATTTTTAACACATCTCAATCATTGACTCTGGGACCTTAACTTATCTTAATGGGACTGGATGGTGTTTGGGAGGAACTCAAAGAACTGGGGATGAACGCTGAATTGCTCGTAAACAAGATTCAGACGCACACAGAGCCTAAAACAATGGAAAGGAATTATACTGATGTGGAATAAATGGCAACAGACGTAAAGGCCGGCTAAGAGACGCAGCGGGCCACTCACATCTGTGTCCTGGGATAAATCCTCCACAGTCCACGGCAGTCTTTATTACCCCACTGATAAGCTGTCCACATGGAGGGTGAGGAAAAATGACAGTGGAGAAGGTGTAGCAAAGCAGGCTTCACAGATGACAGTGTAGTCACAGATCTTATGGGCTCCAAAAGGGAACTGAGGGTTAAGAAGTGTGAAGCAATAAAGTATAGATTTAAAGGCATGGGCCGGAGCTGGCTGAGTGCGGGAAAATGTTCTTTTCCTGACAGATAAGGAAAAGTGAGTGAAAAAGAAACAAGGTGTCAGAGTTGGAAAAGTTAAAAAAGGAGAAGCAGCAGAAAGAGAAGTTGGGAAAGTATGAAAGAGACAAAAGAGACACAGCGGTGTTACATAGATATAATAAGCAGCAGAGTGGGCTACCACCAGGACTGCTGAGGCAAGCAGTAGCAGGAAACTACAATAGACCGAGCAGAAGAGCCAAGAAAGTGTGTCGTACCTCCGTAATGCGGTGGAGGGCCACAGAGCAGAACTACAGCTTGACCCTCTCTGACTGACACCGTGTTTCTCGGCTTCCGGCTAAAGTTTTGCAGAACTGTTGGGTAAAAGAAGGAAAAACCATCAATATAAAAACTGAAAACGCTGTTTATATTTAAACAGTGTAAAAAAAAGGCTGTGTTCACCCATGGGTGAAGTTGATGTAGCAGTAGTTGGACTAAGGCTCATCAGAGAACATTCATTCTTATTAAATGCTGCATCATGTCAGAGATAAATGTAAACAGTGAAAAAAATGTGTCTAATAAATTGCATCTGAGATCCACGAGGGACATGTCTGCATTCATCAAATCAGTAGGGGATTGATTCATTTATTACAATCAGTTTCTTGCTGTTTTTACAATAATCTAATAATAACAACTGTATTTTATTGTAATGTATAACCATGATCAGTGTTGGGACTAACACGTTACTTGTAACGCTGTTACGTAACGAAACTACTTTTCTCGGTAACTAATAACGTAACGTGTTAGCTTTCCCATTCACTAACGTCGTTATTGTTACTGTGGTGTTAAAGTACTTGTTACTCGTTACTATCTGTGGTCCAAATGGACGGTTTGTCCATTTGGACCAGGACTGTGTGGAGGCGGAGTCTGTCTGCTGCCTGTCAGTCATGAGCAAAAGATGGCCGTGCACGCTAACTGAACCTGTGCGTTGAAAAGGAGCCATGATTGTTGACATTGGTTAACGTTTGAGGCTAAGCCAATCAGAAAGAGACCTGGGCGGGTCTTCTTGCTCACACACCCGTGACACGGTACAGCAGCACACACCCACAAGCAAGACGACGGCAAACGGCAAGTTGAGGTTACGATAAAGATGCCTGTCAAAATGTCTAAACATCTTTTTGTCTTCATGGTACCACTACATTTTGTTATGATAGTTGCTACAGAACACAACACTAAACTTCAAGGAAAGTAACTAGTTACTAGTTACTTTTATAATTTAGTAACTAGTAATGTAACTAGTTACTGTTTCAGAGAAGTAACAAGTAAAATAAAAAGTTACTTTTTTAAAGTAACTTGCCCAACATTGACCATGATGCACATTAGCAAAACATACTTTCTAAAACAGCTAGTTGTGCTCGATACAGATCGTCAGTATTGTTATTAAATATTCATCTCACATGCAAACTGGATTTTGGCCTCTCTGCTGACAATGGTCCCCAGTGAGTTGGTGGCGATGCACTGATAAACGCCTTTATGGCTGACGACGTGTGGGTTATTGATCAACAGGTTTCCCTCGATCAGGCTGTAATTTGGATCCGAGTCTGTGTTGATGTCTCTGCTGTCAACTTTCCATCTGGAGGTAAAACAGATCTGAGGGTTAGGGTTGAAGAAAACATGACATCCGTCAAACTCAAAAATGCAAACAGATGCAGTTGCAGCTTCTCGACCACCTTGATCTGCACCAACGCTCGTGGAGACTGACTTACTTATAATTTGGAGATGGGTTTCCTTTTGCTTTGCAATTCAAAAAAACTTGCTTATCTTCATTGCTGAGAGGAAAGACACTGTCACTGGGCTCCTGCGTGAAGACGGGGCCATGACGCGTGTTCTCTGTTGTCACAACGATACATTGATTAGAAAACAATACAATCGACTGAGAAGCAAACAGTTTTCAACATGAGTCATCGTTAGCATAACCTACAGCACTAATACACACAAGTGCGTTGGTATCATTATGTGTGTTTTTGTTATTATTAGTATTTAAAGTAAAGTAACTAGTTATTAGTTAGTTTATATTAGTAACTAGTAATGTAACTAGTTACTTTTTCAGAGCAGTATCTAGCTAAGTAATAAGTGACTTTTTCAAAGTAACTTGCCCAACACTGACAATAATAATAGTAATAATAAAATGCAAATACTAGTTGCTACTTGTAAACAAAAATTAAATTAACAATTTCTGCACCCAGAATCTTTGGCATTCATGATTTAATCTGGTCTGTATCTCATCCCAAATATGATTAAAATCTATAAATAAATCACGGAAATAAAACCAATATTATTTGTTTTTTTTTTTTTTAGAGACGTTGCCAAACAACGTATCACTGTATCTTGCACATTGTCAATAAAGGTTCCTCTATTTCTGATCTCTTTGAGAGCAGAGAAAACTGAGGACAGAGAGAGAGAAGTGTCGTGTCTTTTGATCGTGTCTCTCAGACGTTGAAAAAGTCCTGGTGAAGTTCCAAGCAATTTGTCAGTTGTACATTTAAAGACAAAGTACTCAAGGATGATGAAGAGGTTTTTAGAATGTTGTTAAAGATGTGCAGGTTGTCTCTGAATGCTTTAGTCCATCAAGGCCCAGACGTCTCATTGGCATCATGAGCGTCAATCCTTTGTGTCAATTTCCCAGTTTATTGAATTACAGCTGCAAACCATCAATCACACAGATCATCAGGTGTCACTCTGGTGTCAAACCATTTATAATCGCACGCCACTGATGAGCATGTTTAATTGCTAATTGAGTAGATTGTACACTGTTTGACCTGATATAGACTGACTGTGCAGAGAGGAAACCAGCTTCGCCACATGGACAAAGGAAGTATTGCAGTTTGTTTTTCCAAAGCGATGACACTCATCAGGTTATGCAAATCCCCAACCACAAGGATCGGGCAAGGACAAGTCAGGGACAAGTCAAAGCCCTCAGTTGCATTTCTTTTTGTCTTGAGTCACATATAAATACAATGAATTGTGTCCTCTGCATTTGAGCAATCAATCAACCTAATTCTGGAGAGCAGCAATCGCTCTGAATCATTTGAAGGGGCGGGGATATAGGGACTTGGTCAACACAGGTGGGCGTCGATGTGGCGTCCTCTGACAACGTCCTCCCAATCCTCTTACCACTGGGACACAGACTGCCACTTTTGAAAGTGCCAAACTACTAGGACAAAGACCTATTTGTCTGAAGGCGTTTTCATGCACTCTCGTTAAGCCATCAGTGCAGATTCCATACCTTTCGAGTGACTAGTGGTTACAACCAAAATAGCAGCCCTGTGTCAATGGACAATCCTGTTTACCTGTCCTCTTACGGCTGTTTTTTTTTTTTTTTACCCCTTTTCCAAATCATTTGTCTTTTAAGGATTTTCCTACTGTGTGATCTGCCCAACTTTGCAGCAGACCCAAGCCTTTCTATTTTAGCTATATAGTTAAACAAATCTGAACAAGTGTAGTTCAGTTTCAGAACATCTGGCTCAGACTATTCAAAATGGTAATGAAATAAGACATTTAATTACATAGACAAGGCCCTAAAGTTGTTCTCTCTATAAGTTTCATTTTTCAACGAAAAATGTTCAGCATCAACAGTGTATGGATGAAATAAAAAGTCAATCAAAGGTTTTTATAGGTTTCTGATAGTAAAGAGTCGGGTAATTGATTGTGTTTTTTTGATTATTGCTTGGTAACTGTGTAAGTCAGAGTACTACGATTACAAAGTACCCGGGAACAGCTTGTGTCCTTGTCTCTGTGATGTTTTCTTGACTTTTTTTCATTGATAAATAATGTTCTTCTCACTCCTCTTCTCACAGGTTAAGGTATTGTTTCCCAAAGACTGGGTTGCAACGCTCAGATGGACCACGACAGATTTATTTCTGGGTCATCTTAGGTGTTTGGCTTGGACAACAGAATGCACCTTAAAATGATGATGGTCCCAAGAAAAAGTCTGGTAAACACTTGTAAAAGAGGCAACATCTGATATCATTAAAAATCCTGGTATCAGAGGAAACCCAGGTTTTTAATTTACCAGCTGAGGTGCAGTAATGCTTTTAAAAGTTGTCAGTTGAGCAGATGTGCTACCTTTTATTTTTTTATTTTAAATTTCTCCGACCTTGTCTAGGACAAAGAGCACTCCCCTGTCCCTCCCTTATCATTACTGTCATCATCCAAAGGAGAGGGGGCGTGTGTGCCTCCGGTAAGAGCCTGAGCCTCTGTGGGAGGCGCTCCATCCTTTACCTTGGTTTCCATGTCCTTCAAATTAAACAGATTAATGAACCTTTAACAGTTTCACTAGAGAAATGGTCACAGAAATGGTGCATACGCTTCCCAGCACTCACTTAGTGAACCTGTAATTAACGAAATGATGTTTGATGGCAACGCATGCATATTTATAATTCATCTGTGACTATGAATATGTTAAAGATGCCACGCTGCAATTCCACCTTAATTCTTTGCCTGCTATTTGAGTGCTCCTGCTCGATGCTTTATAAAATGTAAAGTTTAAACTGAGCGCTTACAATATTATTCAAATTTGGTCATCCATCCACCCGCTAAATCTGGATCAGTAATGTGGGCTGCATAGGTAGCCATTATCCAGGCATTAAGCAAGAGTGCTTAGTAAGATTAAAGCTTCTTAGTAGTGGCTCCTCAGGGAATTAGGAAAGAGAGTGAAGATCATATTCTCCTTCCTCTTTCACTCGATCTATCAGAGTCATTTAGATGGAGATCACAGAATCGATCCAGGTTCATACCAAATCTAAATTTTCACACTATCGTCTGTCATGTGTGGTTAAAATTAACCTAAATGACAGTATTTGATCGTTAGGCAAGTCAATAGTACAATAATCAAGGGCCAATAAGGAGAAAGAGAAACGTACAGGATTTATCTCATTAGAAATCCTGTAGAAATCTGATTTGTTTTGTTCATCAGCTCATGAACACTGATAATCAACAGCTTAACAGACAACACTTGTGTAAAACCTAATAACTTTTCTTTTTTCTCCTTTCCTTCTCGTAAAAACAATCCCTTTAAGGCAGGAGTCTCAAGCTCAGTGTTCCATACCATGCAAAAAAATCTAATAAAATAAAATTTTCCCTTAGATTCTGTGAAATACAACACTGAAATACAAGGAGACTGTGGATCAAGGTTTTGAGAACTCTAGGATTTACCATAAAATGTGAAAAACATTATTATAAATTCAACTTTTACATCAGAGTGGGGGCCGCAAAATATTGTTCCACCAGCCGCAAATGGCTCACGGGCCGTGTTTGAGACCCCTGCTTTAAGGACTTGGAACTGGGAAAATGTTAAGTTTTCAGTGCCGTCAGGCTCACGGTATCAGAAATAGTCTAGAATTCATCTTGAAAAGTCAGCAAATTCTTTACCATGTGGATTTTTGAAAATAATTTAAATAAAAAAATATAAGTGCTGGTTATTTTTCCCTGTTCTAGACAAACCTGGAGTTTATAGTCTGTGTTAAAAAAAAAAAAGTGTATTTTATGTGTATCATGACATCCGGCTTCTTACCAGCGACACACTCTTTGAGAGACAGAAGGATTAACAGTTGCCATGACAACAACATCTTCATTGTCCGAGGTCAAGGATGCTTTCTCTCTCAGTCCAGTTGTGAAGCCTTCAAATATCTCCAGATACCTGTTCAGTTTGTTTCTAAAAGAGAAAAAAAAGAAATGAGTTTTGAGGGGAACATAAAAACAACAATAAAACAAAAACTAATGTTGTATACTCTATGTAGATGATAATAAAGTGTGTAAACAGCCAGTTCACAGCCAATCCTGAGAGAATCAGTGAGGTCAGCTTCAGACATTTTGCCAAATATTTAAATAAAAAAAAAACAAAAAAAGGTTAGAAATATTTGCTCTGAAGATCTTCTAAATGTGCAGGGAGTACACGGCATCACAAGGGAACACCAGAGACTTGGACCTTTTAACGGAACCATAAAACTTAAACGTCCCTTGGTTTTCACACAGTATTTTTCCACAGAATTCTAACATCTACAGAGAGTTTTCTGATTCACATCAACACCACAAAACACAGGATGGTTTTTTAAACTCTAGATATTCTGAGGGATCTGTCAGTAAATTAAAATGCAAAAGTAAAGATTGCCCACAACTAACTTTAGATTGATTGGAGTAAAAACTCTCTTCTTATTTATGCAGGGGGAACGCCCTTCTTTGCACCATTCTTCATCTTCATTGAGCCAAAGGTAAATATGTATCGATCGAGATGCTGGAAATAAATGTGTTATATAAATGACACAGCAAACAGTATTTCCAGTTGAAGGCCAATGATTAATCTGGGAATCGAATATGGATTTTCAATTTATTCCAGACACTTTGAAATAAATACGCATATAAACTTCTTTGTGTATACTTTAAAATAATTGCCTCGTGTGTGCGAAACAATTCACAAAAAGAGGGGGGAAGTAAGTATAAAAGACTAATGTTACATTGTAGAAGGATAATAATAATAAATGTTGATATACTAATAATTATTATTATTTTATAACTCCTCCTCATCTTACCCGATTATCACGTCTTGATAACTTTAACATGATGACGAGGAATCTTATAAAAAGAGTCAAATTGTTCCGGCCAGAGTATAATTAGAAGGCCTAACAGTATAATTAGAAGGCCTAACAGTATAATTAGAAGGCCCAACAGTATAATTAGAAGGCCCAACAGTATAATTAGAAGGCCTAGCAGCTCTAAACCGTCTTCTCTGTATTCTAGGCTTTAGTATAATTTCTACATGATGCATTTGTCAACCTGAATTGAAGACAGATCATTCAGCGATATGGAGACGCTCCACGAGGAATTGCAGACATTGGTATTTGCTGGAACGCCTGAGTATGGGAATCATTACTATCCACGGCAGGAGACCTGCATTGTCTAACAAGGCCCTGCAGCTAATGACTCATTAGTGCACAGGCTCGGCCCGATGATCAATATTAATTTATGTCCACTGCAGTCAGCTATCCACTTTCACCACTTTCACCTTGATCAACTTTATTTTCACTCTGCTTTTCAAAAACACATGTTCTTTGTTCATCGTACATTCAAAGTCACACTTGGATGAGTTTAAAGTTGATGTTTAAAGTCGAACTACACAGAGACCAAAATACTGAGGAGTCTGTGGAATCAAATAAGCAGCCCGGGGCCCGCATTAGGCCGGCCCACAACTCAACAACAGGACAGAACATAATTAGACACAGGGAACGTGTGGCCCAGCTGAACTGCATGGCTCAAAAATCCAGCCGAAGTGACTTTGTAGTTCAATAGCACTGCTGACGGGGCTGGAACTGTTTGCCCAGATAATTTGCAAGGGAGTTCAACGTTACTTATTTTTATTCATAATACATTTAAATGAAGTGTTTACGATAACAAACTAAAGGTGTCAGCGAATATAGAAAAGGAGCATTGATTGGCCATTTGCAATTCATACGGGGTCGACAGTGGTGGCTTAGCGGTTAAAGGAAGCAGACTAGTGTCAGCAAGGCTTCAGGTTCAAATCCACCAGCTGCCTAGTTGCCACTGAGTTGCTCTGAGAATAGCACCCTCCTGACCCACATAACTTCTTGTGGTCTCACCACCCACAGGAAGGCTCACAGTATGGTGCAATGTGTTTTGGGTGATGTCAGCTACCAAGCAGATGAAAATGAGTTGATTTATATCGGAGAAATAAGCGAAGCATATGATTTCATAAACAGAATTATTCTTTTTTTTTTGCTTGTAAATATATATTAGGCAGGCTGAAAAGAATGGTGATGTAATACCCCGGTATTAGATAATCTAATATGTCCTGCTGGATTTTTTTCTATGTAAATATTCAGAAAAGCAAGTGGATCTCAGCTTACAGTCCAACTCTGAACCACAAGGAAGTGCAGACTCTGAAGCTGCAGATCATCTTACAGATCACCAATAATTACGCAAGAGTATATTACACATATAATGAAAACTAATACACTAGTAGTTCAGTATCATTAACATCATAATCAAGGACAAATCATCATCCCAGAAGATATTAAACATTTATTACTTGTCTGACTTACATTCATCCCTTCTTCCACACCTCACTAGACTTGTAACCATTGAACAGGAGACATAATCTCCAACAATCTGTAGGTTTTTCCACATCTGGACAATAAGTCCACAGATACCAGATTGCTGTCAACAGACACCAGCCCTGCAGTCAATGTCACTGTTACACAGCAGCTGGTTGTGAAGCTCTTATTCAAAATTAAACCTGCAACTGGAGGAGCCATCTGCAGCAGAAAATCTGCAGCAGAACATCAGATACCATCAACTGAAGCATAAGGCGTCCCTCAGGGCAGTCTACTTGGCCTGCTGATGTTTACAATGCTCACTGATAACTGCAATGCCAACTCGGAATTACGACTTTGTGGTGGAAAAAGTCAAGAACTTTCATCTATGACAATGTTACAACAAAACACAACAAACACAAGCATTCAAAGAAATAAAGTTCGACAAAAAACAGCAACTGTCAGCCTTCAGCACATTCTTCATCATGTCCATCTAAATTCTTAATGTCGGAGCAACGTCAATGAGAAGAGGTTCTTATTCGGACTGAATAGGACAAAGATGCATCTGAAAAATTGGACAAAATGTGACAATGAACTTCGTGTGTTGAGAAATCGTTAACTATGTATCGCGAAAAAGTGAGATATAACGTCTGAGTTTTTATCTGTCTCATATCAGAGCCTTTTTTTTAACTCGAAAGTAAATGAGACTTAAAGACGTTTAGTCCAAAGTGAAGGAAGGACTTAAGTAATCAATAACACTTTGATATAAATAAATTAGAGCTGATAAAGTCGACTTTAAAGCTGTCCCATGCTGTTAATTTAAAAAGAATCAATCATGTTAATTCCCTCTTCATCTAGTTGGACTCCCAGCCTTTGTGCGAGACGACAGAGAGACCAGAGGTAAAGGGAAAGGCTAAACCCTGCAACTTTCTGAATAACAAGAACAAAAAAGTAGGCTAAGAAACCAAGATGATTTTTTTCCACCTGTCACAGAAGCACACAGTCCCCAGCTTAGCTCATGAAATACACCACTGACACTTAGCATTCCACACCAGACATCTGGGTTGTTCAGTCTGCCTGCCTGGTACACAATGGAGAACTTTGAAGATATTCTATATGTGCTTCTTACACACTTCAGAAAAAAAAAAAAAAAAAACTCCCACTGCCTCAGACGGTGCTGCACAACGCACCTTCTATTTATTTAGCTATAAGGTTCTTGGTCCATACCGTTAAATTATTTACTGTGATCAACCAATAAAACTTTTAGTCTCGAGGAAACGTACTGTTTAAAGCAACCAAGAAATCCTCACTAATAAAATTATTTGTAGTGTTCAGTTTCTCCCACCATTTAACCCATTGTCACTGTTACAAAGGAAAAATAAAAAGCTTTTGTCAACTTGACAGCGAATCCTAGTTTTCCATCTCCCCCCTGTCCTCTCCATCTTCTACTCTAACTCCAACTACCTCCATGTCCTCCCTCACTGCATCCATCATTCTCCTCTTTGTCTCCTGGTAGCTCCAACTCCAGCATTTTTCCACCAATTTAATACTGTCCTTATCAATGTTTAAAATAAATTGGATATAAATTTGACACTACATGAGAAATTAATGTCAACACAGGATTTGGCTGCTATTTTCTTCGACTTTCAATCCCCTGCCAAATTCTTATGTGAAATACTATCTTTTTTTTAACTCTACGTGTTGATTAGTTAAAATTCACACCTAAAGCCACAGGATCACAAACTTAAAAATATCAGATATACAATATTGAAGATAAAGTAAAAGATATTTTCCTGTGTTAGAGATCAGCTCTGCTACAATGTTGGCTTTTTCAGCTGTCAAGTCTGTTTTTGCATAATAGTATTTATATATATATA